>UCOJ01000350.1:0-120734 GCA_900474305.1 Cecidostiba fungosa
GACTTAATTCCCACTTTTCAAGACAACAAAGTGGCTATACACAGTTAAGTCGTGAATAAAGTTCTATATCCAACACTATATGCAACTCGCTTCGCTCGGGCAGTAAACCCACCCGCGGAAATAGTCATCGACTTTAGTCCCTTGTTACATAATGTACTATTGTTTACTTCTAAGATTTTTATCACATACATCTGAATAATAATATTTATACATATACACACACGTCTACACATGTATTTCTCATATACTTATTAGTATTTTAGTATTTAGTATTTATTGACCAGATAAAATTTACATATTATTTACATAATAGTAAATCTCGCAGAGGTAAACGCAATTACCTGCTCGCGAGCACAGCATGCTTACAAACTAGAATTTCTTAAAACTAAAAATATAAAAAAAAATAACAACAGTTTACTAATATAGTATAAAATACATCTTAAAATTAAATAAACATTTTTTACATGTGAGACTTAATCCATTGTTTCAGTTTGTAGGTATAATTTTTAGCGTTGAATGCCTTTAAGCTATTTGGCAGATTGTTATAAACTCCAATGGCTTTGATATAGCTATTCTTATTACTAATTGTTTTGAGTTTCCTGAGTAACTGTATGCTTTTATTCCTTGTTTTGCTTTCCGAAACTAAAAGTGATATATTAGAGATTCATATGCACAGAGTTGCTCAACATTCAACGGATTTTCTAGAGGAAAATTATTTTTGTTTATTATTTTCAGAATTCTATATTGTAGCCTTTGCAAAAGATTTAAAGTATTAGAGTAAGCATTAGGTACGCTATATATGCATTGTAACAGTAAACCGCTCGAGTTTATTATTATTACACAGAGCAGGGCTTATTTCTCTTATTGTAGCCTCAATATCATGAGCAATATACAATTATGGATATCGTCGCATATAGTATTATTTAATGAACTACCGGAAGCCGCGCACTGCCGTAATCCATCAACGCTCGAACTTTGACAAAGTAAAGTAACGATCCCCACTTCGAGACTCCAAGACTGAATTTTAAAAAGTAATTCCAACTAGTTAGCCGTGGGTGAAAGGCGCAGACGTTACACAATGCGGGAAAGCACGAGCGCGCGTTAATGGACCCGTGGGGCACGAGCTAAGTGTATAAAAGACGAGGCACGACTTTCGCAGAAAACGGCTACTCCGCGTAGTACTTCCAATCGGAATCGCTAATTCAATTGGCCGAACTTTCCACTGCTCGTCCCTTCGGGCTGTTATATACCAGAGAAAATTGGAGAAAAATTCATGGGTGTCGAGGGAGTCGAGTTACATGTTGCTTGTTTTTAATTCATTCTTTTTATGACTTTAGGTTATTGTTATACGCACGTGGAGCTCTGTGCGCGGAGAAATTAAAATGCATTTATCGTAATTCAAAATCACATTTAAGCTCGAAATTTAAAAAGAATCTCCTCAAGTTTCATCGCCTTCTGAACGACTTATCCTCCCAAGGTCTCCGCCGACCAAACTCTCGGAAAAGAAGTGAGAGAAAAAGAAACAGCGCAGGCCAGATAGAGATTTATGAAAAGCGAAAAAGAGAAGAGAAGAAAGTAGGCGAAAGACAAAAAAAAGTACGCTAAGTACAGGGACACCGGGAGATAAAGGAGGGCGAAAATTGACTTATCACCCAAGTAGAAGAAGGAATTCGACGAGTCGCACGATAAGATTTCGAGCGTCGAATCCGCTTAAGTACTTCCGTGTCAGTCGAGCGGAACAAAGCGACTCTCGCGCGCGCTCCTGATTTCCCTCGTAATTGCGCGAATCGAGCCCTGATTATGACGAAAATTCGAACAAGAGATTCGTAGGAGGATGTTGTTTTAGTGATAGAATTCGTTCCGAATGAGATTTGAAATATTATAATTATTCTACAAACACGACAACATAATAGACGAGCCAACCAACGTACACGCATTGACGTAAACGCGTATACAGTCAATCGAATCAACTCGGAAAGACACTTATAACATATTCATCGCGCACGACCGCACGACGACTCCGCACGTCCTCGAGCCTCTCGCAAGCACAAGCCGAATCAGGACTAAAAGCCTCGACAGCAATATAACCATCCTCTCTCACTTGCTGTATATTCAGCGTCATCGTAGTCGACAAGCCACTTGTGTAATATTCAGCTCTCGCGCTGCATCCGCAAATACATCGGGCCACTCGCGCAAACGTCTCCGCCGCATTGCGCACTACCTCAGCTGTTTATGTCGCCTCTGTACTACTCGCTCAAAGCCCGAAAGGCTAAGTGTCTTATTTGCGATGCGACGACTGTCAAAGCTAGACTCGAAAACGTTATAACGCGGCGAGAGCTGAATCTTTATCGTCTGTGGTTTGTCCTATTTTTCAGTTATTTATCCTTGTGTTAGCAGGAGTAGTCTAGTCTGCGGGGAAGAGGCCAATAAAATCCAAGCGAGAAGGCGTGCCATCGAAGGCACGACTGAAAGGAAATATCTAGCTGCTGTTGCACTGCATCGATCGGATTACTGCTCGGGATTTTTATTAAATTTGTATGCACATTCAAAATATAGTTGACAAGAAAACGGTGCAAGTAGTAACAACGAAATTATAGTCGGACAAGCCACTCGCTCCGCACACACTGCGAAAAAGCGAAAAAGCTCTCGGTCGAAACATCGCATCATCGACTGCATAAACTTCCGCGCACAACTCACCAGCGATTCCTCAAGACAAACACCGCACGCGCGTATAAGCTCATTAGTCTCGCATTGTATCCTGGGCGCTGCGCGACCAGCCAAGTTAAGTTATTCCGAAATTCCGTATAAATTTAGCCCAGGCGCAAGCTCCGCGCGCATCTAATTACCGATGTTTTGACATGAAAATCGCTGCGCCATTCCGGCAGCTCATCGACATGCAAAATTATGCCTCGATATATGCATGGGAATTAATGCGCGACCGCGTGTAATATATAGCGCCGATTTTTCTCTATATTATAATGCGTCCTGATTGTCTCGTGGGCTGAGGCTATTATCCTATCGAAAGCGTGTTTTTGGACGATCGTGGGTTAATCGTGACTTTATATCGAGAGCTTGCAGTATAGGGGTTGGGAACATCTATCAGACGGCGACTGCGAGAATTCCTTGGCGTACTGCCCCCTTTCGCCGAACTATTCGCGGACACCGGAGAGTGTCCATTAATGCCGCATTGTTCGGATCGCCTCTACGAGTTATTTGTGGCAAGTTTATTAGCGCTCGTGAACTTTCGGTATTTAGTGTAAAGGAATATTGAGAATTTGGGAATTAAGAAAATTTTATCCAAATTAAAATCGGCTTACTTTTGAAAGAAGAATTGACGAGATTGACTTTTGCGTTTTGTTTCACGATTAGATGTAACTACACTGTACCCTGACCGACTTTAATCTTCATTGCTGAATATCTCAGCTTCCCCAGGGGTATAAGGGTTAATTTTTTTTTAAAAGCATGTTTTTTTGTTCTCTACGCGATGGAACAGTTTTCATAGGTTACCCGAAGGGGACACGAATCATCTATTCTCGTGGGCATGCTCCTTTACATTATCACCATGTTCAGTTTGACAACCCGGTGTAATGACATTCGACTTGACAGCTAAATCTCCATTCGCGTCAAATTATACTACACGTGTCTTCCACGTCAGAAAAACGAAAAGTTCGCGCAGCGAATAGACGTAATTAGACTTCGTCGATGCCTCTGCAAGAGCTGAAGAAGAGCAAGTTGTTTCGTTTTAGAGAGATGGCTGGCAAGAGGAAGAAGGATGGGAAGGGCTAGAGTAAACGATAGACTTGGTCGGTTAGTTGATTAGTCGCTGCCGCAGTTGGTGGAAGGACTGTTTGTTCGGGAGCTTTTGTTGACCGCTGGGCTTTTGAGAGAGTCTTTAAGTTCCGTATATAGACGAGGTAGTGCTGGGATGGGTAATAGAGTGTAGCTTTTTTAGAAGTTACCTGCTAGTTTAGTTGTCCTTCTGTTTTTATAGTACTTTACATTCGTTTCGCTAATTACTACCTCAGTTGATTCTAATATTTTTAATATTACTTTCTTCATATTTGAATTTTTTTTTAAAGACGCGTCGATTAAACTCGATAGAGTATAAAAATATCGTTTTTTCAATAAATGTCCTACACGCTACAATCGCTCAAAATCATTTTCCATGCCATATAAAGCCTTTGCACAAGCGCAATAATAGTCAGGCTGTACACATCGCATATCACTTAATCGAATAATCGCTAACCCATTCAATCCCTTCATCCCGCACAGCTATACAGAATCTCTACATCCGAACCACCGCGCGTCTTTTTAATCAGCTTTCGTCGCGGCGCCAACAATAAAACCCTAATAACGGCCGATTGTTCGCGCATTGTCAATCCTCTACAGCAGTGTACGCAGCAGTTAATCAGCGCAACTGCGCAGTCCGATATATATGTAGCACACGCCAGCTGTAACGGACGTTGGATCGTTATTTTCGGCCCTTTTTAATTAATCGAACGAGAGAGAGAGAGGCTGCGATAATCCAACAAGCATTGCGTGTGTGTTGAGCGCATGGCTCTGGCCTCGAGCGAATTACGACGGCCACTCGGAATGCCGAGGGATGTATGAAGAGGAGGTCGAAGTTTTTGTTGCTTGGTAAATTAGGGAATAATTATTCGCGTGTAGGGCGATTAATTAATCGACTGCGTTGTGCTATACGCTTTCTGGCTTTTATGTGCGGTCGTAACAGCAATTGGGATATTCATTATTAGTAATATTTTTCAATTAATAAATTCTTAAAAGAACAGGTTAAACATTTATTTTGAGGTGCGTACGGATACTCTAACACCTCAAGAAACAACATTTTTCAATTATTCCTCTTCCATCAACATCTATCAAAACAGAATACCTCATTGATAGTCCCTACGAGTCAAATACACCGTATTGACACTCTTCTCTCTCTGTCATCAGTCTCACATCAGAACCTACACCGCACTATAAACAACACTCTACAAACTCCCGACAAGCAGAGAATCTCGTTGATGAATCCTTCATTCCGAGCAGCCTTTCTGAGCATCGCTAAAGCACGATTTCAATTAATCCCGTATTCCGCGCGCCTCGATGATTATCACTCGGCGCTGTTTGTGTTATTACGCGACTGGCTATCGCATTATCGCGCGCTAATTGTTTAAACGCGGATAACGAGTGTTTTGCGTTGATTATTGAAAAGACCCGAAGGCCATCACACGTGAAAAAGTATTGGCAGGATTTGATGAATCGATTGCTATTACGACGAAAAACGAATTTTTTTACTAAAACTTTTGTTTCGTTATTATGACACCTTTTAGGAAAAGAACCATGTTTTTTAGTAACGAAGCATTTTTATTCAACGCAAAAAATATGCGAAAAGTATCACAACTATACACTTTACACGAAAATTTGTGTCCAAACACATGAATAAATATTCCGCGGCCTCCGATACGAAAAAAAAGCAAACACGAAAACCGTCATCAAAAGCAGCAAAAAGTCAATCACCGAACCCCTAATTTGCTCCAATTTCTGGCCGTCCCGAAAAAAAATCTCTCACGCCAAACAATCGCTCGGTATGTATAGGTACGCAATAATAATGCGAAATCCCCGACCGCTTCTAATAGCCCGACGAGTCGCGTGCAGTCACATTGTTTTGCATTTTCACGCTCCGACGCTTCCGCTAATCAAGCGCGCGGGAAACTCTTCGTTTTCATTCGCTAATTTTCTTTCGTTGCTTGACTTTTTCCGAGCAAACGATGATGAGCTTGCGCGTTTAACTGGAAAGATTCATAAAACTGCGTGAGCAGGATGAGTTTTTTGTATAAAAAGCGGGTTTAATGAGATGGATCGAGCAAAGGGTTGCGGTTAATTAGGGCGGATATGTATTTGAAAATTAAATTGTTTTTTACCGTTGTTATATGAATATAATTCTTGTTTCGCGAGTGTTCGAATTTGGAATAGCTCGTTGGAATAATAAGTATTGCCGAATTCGGAATTTTCAATATCAGTGGATTTTAGATTGCTCAATCAAATTTGTATGTTATTGAAGAATTTTCATCTGAAATTCTATCCGGATGTTGAATTCGTAATTTTTTTATTACACGCTACTCTAGATTTCGTAATTCAATCACACAATCAACGAGCAGAAAAAAATTATTGAAAAAGCTTGATTGGCTCGTCAATTACACGCCCTTATTCTCCGAAAAATACGACACCGTGTATTTTTAGCAATCGAATGAATGAATTTAATCCTTGCGGTATGTTGGCTAAAATATTTAATAAATTTTAGTGGATTACAAAGTTGATGATTTCGCAGAATTATCACTTTTTTCTTTGATAAAATTATTTATTTGTTCACCATATAGTGGAGGGGGGTGGAGACAAGTGGAAGGGGGTGGAGCGGGCAAATCATGAGAAAATAACGTAATTTTTGAAACAATTTAACGTTATCAGGTGGAGGTGAAGTGGAGGGGGGTGGGGGGTAGTGGAGGGGATTTCAAAATAAAATAACGTTTACAACTATATAATATATAGGAAGATATATAGCGGTGTGTCACTATGCCAGAACTGCCTTGTCGGCTCGAGTTGGGCCGCTCAATCTATAACTGCCTGAAAAATACACAATAGTTACTTTATTGTTTTGCTCATCAAAAGTTAAAAAAAAAAACGTGTACTAATAAAATTACTCGTTTTGAATTCTCAGAAAATGGACGGCAACAAGGACGGCGTGGTGACGCTCTCCGAGTTCATGGAGGCCTGCAACAACGACCCGGAGATAACCGAGGGCATCGCGGCCCTGGACACGGCCTTCTGACACGCGGCGCGCCCCCTTTACTCGCCATGGACCTGAGCTGCAATAACCAGTAGCTCACTTTGATATTATCTGCCAGAATATTCTCTGAAGCACCAGCATCACCACCACCAGAACCACACCACGACCACCACCACCACCACCACCATCACCAGCAGCAGCACATCCCGGCGATCGAAAGTCGCCGGAAACGCGCGTCAAGTCGCGAAATAACGAGAGCTGCTCTCTCTCTCTTTTGTCTAAGAAAATTAAGAAAACACTGCGAAAATTGCAAGGAAAAGCTGTTTGTATTGTATAGTCTATATCCGGGAGGCAGATAAGTTGTGTTTGTATAGTCCCCTCGCGATCGAAGATGATACCTATACTGTTTGTAACAGAGTTGTATAATTAAGGGAGTCGAGCGTGAGATATTATATAACAGAGGAAAGGAAGTTTAGAGGGGGAGCGTAACGGTGCCAAATAATCCACGTGTTGACCTTAGCTTGTAGCCACGTTTGTTAACTGTTAAGCCGATGCAGAGACGAGAGAGTTGTTTCGGGAAGGACAAATATTTAAAGAGAAACGGATGCGAGCTGTTTTGTTACTTAGATATGAGATGCGTCACAGTTGTGTATAAAAAAAGTTATATTTAATATAGTTTTATCTTGTACACGAAATTTCGGTGCAGCGAATCTTTTTCTTTTTCGATTTGCTTTTGAATAATACCATTTTTTTTAATTAACGTACGCGTCGCCAGACGAAAACAAACTGGTCTATTGTTTGTATAAGAATAACAAAGCTTCATCGGTATGCTCGCTAAATTTCTTGAAGATAAATGAGCAAATAGACGAGAGTTGTTCACTGTATATTAGCTGGAGAAATTTAGCAGATACTAAATAATTGCGACGAAGGCGACGGGTAGGTTTCGCTCCAGTGTGTTGTGCCGATTCATTGAACTTGTATATTTAATTCGATCAGCAAAAAACAAGGATTTCGATATAAAAAGTACTCAAGCCGTATATTAACGAAGAATACATCACCGTAGCTAGAGTCGCAAAAATGAACTATTATATTAAAGAGAAATAAAGCTATTGCAAGACAAAGTCTATAATATAAAAGTATTTAAACAAAAAAAAAATAGAAAAATAAAACTTAAAAACAGGGAAGGTTATTACAGAGTCGCGTAACAAGTAAACACAGATTAATAACAAAATAACCGAATAACAAAGTATATTTAAACAAACAAACGTGCGCGTGAACGCGTTCAGGGTGAATATATAAAAAATTATATATATTATATGAAAAAAAAGTACGAAGAAATGTCCAGAGAATGTGTGGGTACAGGTACGAGGGAGTCGTCGTTGTTTTTTTATCGAAATTTTTTTTTCGTCGTGAACGGAGTACGTAGTGGCGAGCCTGCGAAAAATCGTTGTTTATTGATAGAATTTAAGAGGCAGTACACGAGCGCGTGTACGCCATATATATTATATATATTGTACATCTACGTAAGTTATGCATAAGGGGTGTGGGCGTTTATTTTTATGACGAGATATTTAACTTAGAGAGAATATCGAGTTTAGAAATGTTGAACAAACGGGCTGTTAAGAAACGAGGAAGATGTGCTGTACGTGTGCGCCGTTTGTAATCGATTTTTGTTTGTTTGTTTTAGTTATACGTGATAATTATATTTACGATTATATTACTTTTGATCTTTATATTTTTTTTCAAAATAAACGGCATAAATAGCTCATCTCCGTTAAAACGGATGCAACAGCCGTTACAAGTGATGCTTATAATAATAACGTAAAATTATCTTCTAATAGTTAAACGAAAATACGTGATAAATTTCGTTTAATTATATATTGATGATAGTACTTAAGTGAAACATGTTTTTATATAACGTAGTGGTACGTACGAAGGTCAGTTATTGTTATATATTTCTATCATATAAAACTATATGCGTTAATAATTATAAAGTATATGATATATATAAAATTTAAGTAAACGTTACATTTTTCTCGGAAAGTATTCGCTTCCTAAGATATACAGAACATTATTGATTCTACAGACGCTGTATAAAAACCGACAAACGCGCGCACAACGCAATCAATGATGGAATTTCAGACAAGACGCAATATATAAGCATTTTTGACATCACTGCCTGATTTCTCAGAATGAAAGACACCGACATAGAGTAGAAAAGTATAAAACGATTGAAAAAATATGCTTTACAATACCTTTCTTTCAAGAAATACACTTTGAAAAAATTTAATATAAACCCACTAAACACACGAGACATCCATACCACAGTAAATTTTGATTATAACTATATACAATCGAAAATCATTAATTTCACTACACACAAAATTTGAAATTTAAAGAAAAAAGAATTCGATGAGAGAAGGCTGGGAAAACGAGGGAGAGAAACGAAGTCTTCGATTATTAGCAGCGCCTGTATTGTTTATAGCACGTAAGCATTATAAATTAATTATTATAATTATGATTATTACGAAGATGAAAATGAGATGATGCACATCGAATGTGCATGTCTCATGTGAACTCTATCACTACCGTATGTCTTTGACGTTAATCGTAAATGTATAAAGGTAAATCATACACTGGAGCTAATTAAAAAAAAAAAGTATCCACGAGTATTAAGGAAAATTTAAACGAGAATTTCGCAATCGAGGCGCGAAATCGAACGAATATAAAAAATACCTACACTATCTCATAAAATTGTAGATTCGAGTACATAATATGTACATGGCGAGTGAATGAGCTGTGTCGTCAATCTTTTTAATCTTTTGACGAAAAAAACGCAGAAAAACACTCTTTCATCTCTTGCCCGAGAGTATAAAAATTTATCTGTCGTGTAGTACAACTCTATGCAGTATATATATCTTTGAATTATAAAGAGCTACGTGAGTTACCTCCAGTACATTTGAAACTAGAAATCTGTTTTTGAAAAATAACCGTCTGAAAGATTAGAAGGTTTCACGAATTTATCATCAGTATTTTTCTAATAGCAACGAAAGAACGGAAAATAATATTCGCATGGATAAACCATAAATAAATTCTGATTCGAGTAAACGTCTACTTTATGCTAGCTGGATAATATCTATTCTCTATTATATACGATGTAAAAACCCAATGCGGCTATGCAGGTAATATTTTGGTGATATTCAACTATAACTTATATAGAATTCAATTTATACGAAAAATCGATTTTAATAATACAATAGATTGAATTACAATACACTGAGAAAATTGTAAAATTTAATACAAAAAATGATCTTAATAACAATATACTAAAGAACATTCAAATTCATTAAAATAGAATTTTAAAAAACACATATTATAATCTAAAACCGAAATTCGTAAAGTTGTTTCAGTTCAATATATTCGCTCTGCATTTTGTCGTTTTATTCGAAAAAGCTTCATTATATACCTATACATAAGAATATTTTTGCAAAGAAATCCGAGGCACCTATTTTCCCATCATCGCGGCGCCATTAATAGAACAAATCTTCTATATACACTCTTCGTAGCTAAAGCCAATATAAAAACAGGTGCAGAGAAATTAATCGTAAGAACTATATCTATATACCTTTAACGAACACTACTCTACGTCTATATAACTTATTATATGCGCATAACGAAAATTGTACTAGGGCGCGACTATAACTTCTATTATATATCTGTCGCGGCAGATCTGCGAATACTCTATTCAGAAATCTATACTTTCTCTCTTCGATATAGATTATAGCGACACACATACACACATACTAGCGTTAGATCTCGAATACATATGTATGTGTATAATCGCGACGGCTTATACGACTCGAAGTTCTTGCAGCGCATAAACGAGAGTCTTATCCGGTCTGCGAATTGAGAGAAAGAGGGAAATCGTACAAACGCAAGGTACAGGATCGAGAATATGGCAAAGGGTAATGTGGGATTGAGCTGTCGACAAAATTGGAAAATAATAGTGATTACATACTTTTTTCTTCTACTATACACGAAAGCAGTGAAAATTTCGAATTTTAAGGAGCTTTAGAGCTTTGACAGCTTAATTCCACGAGTTTTCACCTAAGAGTATAATCTCGGCAATGTTAAAATGAACATAGCAGAGCAGATTTTTTCTCAATATCGAAGGTATTTTTCTATGTCGAAATCGAAATTTAAATACGAATAGAGAAACTATTCTCGTTATTTTCCATATTACATAATACAGCCATATATAATGAGCAGAAAATATATAAAACTATTATACTTTCTGATAAATGATTTTTCCATGTACAAATTGAACAAAAGGAATACATTATCGAGACAAAAATCGACAGAAAATGAGGATATGATATATTTTGAAACCGCGAAAAAATATATTGCACCGTCGATCTATAACGATAAGGGGAGAAAACATAACATGCAGGTATTTTGAAGTCGACGTTTACTCTTGTAAAAAAAATGATAAAGAAAACGATGAAAACAATACGATAAGAACAATCTCTTTTTTTGCAAACTCACTAAACAAAAATAAACCGACGACAATGGAACCCGACAAATACAATGGTGAAAAGCTGAAAATACAAATATGATCGGGCTGTGTATGCACTGGCTGACGATGGTCCAATCATAGACTATATGAGAGTATATATAACATAAGAGAATATATATAAATAAAGTTAATCCGTATAAGAGAAAAAATATATATATAGATGAAAAATGAAGAGAAATATATATACAAAGATTAGCCTAATAGTATGTTATTGTACGCATGCACGTCGGAATAAACGCCTGGAATACATAAGAACGCGAGCATTAACAAAACAGGTGACTGTAAAGTACATATGCGTATACCTATAGTACGAAAGGATTTCGTATTATATATACGTCGGTAGTTTATTTTGCGTCTGCTAGAAAAATAATTCTCAGTGAGCTCGCCTACTGTCGCGTCGAATCGAGTTTCCCTATATATTATATGCGTCGGCTACTTTTAGCGAATACAAAAACCAGTCGCTGCAGCTTCTCCTGAAATTCAATTTATTTAGAACTTTTTTATTTGAACGATCGATTTATATAAACTCTTCTGTAAATATTATATAGACGGCTTCGATTTGCGATAGGAAAACTGTTCGACGGGATTTGAGATTTTAAGTCTGCAACAGCTGGATTGGAAAAAGTATATTATATATAAGTATTGGTATATATAGCGCTTGAAGGTGTAACGGGGACACACTTGCATCGCAGGGTTTGTAATGTAAATTCTCAGGCGCGTCACGACGGACACGAGTTTATCAATTCGCAGAAGTATATTATTATAAATGAAAAAAAAAAGAATTATTATGCGACGTTAAAGATTGACAGAGAATGATTTTAAGATATAGTCGAAGAATTAAAATATAAAACCGTATTGTGAGATATAGAAGAAGTTTAACAAGAACGCGATTACAGATGTGGGATAAATAAAAAATTAAAATATACATTTACGTGGCGATATATTTTCGGTGTAAATCAATCGTATATGTATATGTCCATGATAAAGCTACGTGTCTTATAGCTTTAAAGAAAGAGAGGCTCGCCTACGACTTCGTGAAAGCGAATTTCACATAATACGCAGATAAATATCGCAAGAAAATGACGTTACGAACAGCTACATGGATTTATGCTATAGATATATAATTCTATAATTATTAACAAATTTTCGCAAGTCAACAAACAAAATTTAATTTGCATCGACGAACAGCGCACATGGTTACTTTTATTGGTCGCAGAGCGCGAGCCGCGCACGAAGTAATCGTTTGGATGTTGGTTGTTAAATGTTAGGATAATTACAGTGACGGCTAACGAATTAACAAAATATGTATAATAAAACGCCGGTAAGAAGATCGATGATCGTCGGAGAGATGATGAGAAAAAATCATCCTTTTGCGTTTTCTGCCGACATCCCGTCAATCGTTATACGTATATAGGAACGATATATAGGATTGTATATTTTGAGAGCAAGGTTTAGGCGAAGAAGTATTTATACAGATATCGCTCGAGAAGTACTGAGTTTGACGTCATAAGAAAAACATTTTTAGGCGATAAACACGAGATATAAATTTTGCAAAATCACGTAGCTATTAAAATCGAAAATTTTTTACAAAATTAAAAGGATGATTTTCATTCCGTTCGAAATTCTCGTTATTATATAGACGTTTATACTTCCAAGCTTTTATATGTATTATAAATGTCTTTAAATTGACAAACGTTGAAAGATAATTTGTTTAAGAGAAAACAACGTCGGTACTACTTATTCTGTACTGTCAATAATATTTCGCGATAACGCAAAATTCGAGCAGAGAGAACAATGATTGATGGAACGAAAGCGAAGTGTAGAGAACGAAGGAACAAAAACCGTAACAATAACTAAAGAAATACGTTAAATAGCCATAAAATGTACTGTTAAATGTCAAGGATTTAAAAAAAAGTACCTAGAGTCAGACGTATATTGTACTTTGGAAAGTGGCTCAACATCAAAAAAAAATACAGCGTCGATATAATGTAATAAAAAAAAAATACTCCCACGTATGCAAAAGTATGAGCAGACACATCCCCTTATAATTTGGCTGGAGCAGCGAAAAAACGAATAACATAAATTCAACCGATGGTAACGTGGCGCAGCGCCCGTCGCTTTCTCCGCAACGAAAAATAAAATCCGAACAAAACGGGAAAAATACAGCACTGTATAATAATATTTCTTCGCTTCAGAGAGTTGCTTCAACCAAGTCTGATCTCGCCACTGCCTCGAAGAACAGAAGAAATTGTGAGGGACTGTGGCGCGCGAGGGTAACGAGAATAAAAAAAAAAACAAAACACACACTACCATATCAGCTTGTAGCTATACTTGCGAAATAAACGTTGAGTTAAGCGTGTAACGATTACTTTACACAGATTTGCGCACAGATGAAATGACGTCGTTGTTCTTTTTAATCCTCATTTTACTATCGTCGTACTTCGCATTGACATATACGTAGCAAGCGAACAGTTTTTTTACGCAAATGGATTGAGTTGTGTATACTTTAGAATAAATTTTGAAAACAGTCACGTTTTTCTCTGCGCGCAAATCAGACTGGAAACGAACCAGTTTTATTGTAGCATATAAACGCGCTAGATTATGCACTTTTATTGTCATCAAGGCGTTGCGGAGTCGATATACATATATTATAGTTTACGCCAGAGCCTATAGTTAATTATTTGTTTTCATTGTAATTATTAATTAAAGCGAATGAATTAATTAAATTGTATTATAAATGGGAGTATGTAACTATTTTATAAAAATAAATAGATAACTCATGTTCTTTCTTGTATTTCTCTTATCCTGGACCTACACGGAGTAAAGAAAGCCGGTCACTCTGACGGTGTGACATCGATAATATTATAAATTCAACGAAAAATACTGGTGGCTAGCAGATGATACACACGATAAAGTCTACAAAAGGCATTATTTACAGAAAATAAAATATACCATTCGTTATATTCCCACACGTATATACATTTTCTTCACTTTTTTATATTTTTCTAATAACGTATCGTTATATTTATCTTTTAGAAAAGTCCACGCGCGCGGTATACGTATGTATGTAATGAAGCAAGTAAAAATCTTCTTACATAAAGAAGGCTGCAGGTGGATAAACCCCCTACGTTTTTATTATATAAACATTTATTTTTTTTACATACATCATTTTGTACAAATTAACGAAGCTTGTATACGATCTAGATTCATATGGCAATGACTTTGCTGATTTCATCACAACTGTATACATTGGTGTGCTGCATTGCGTTTCTGATTAACGTAGGCCTTACTTATAGTAGTGATATAAAAAATCATGTATAAGTTGTAGTATCTATTTAAGTTGATCATCATATCTAATCATTGTTACAAAATTCTGACGTATAAAAAGTATAGTGTAAAATCGCCGCTATCAGATGCATCTAACATATTTATGAATGCATGTATGTATATATATATTAATTCAATTTTTTTTTTCGTTTATTTTGATTACTTATTTAATGATAGCATACATAAATATATTTTTGAAACGTGCATCCATTATCTTAAGTATTATTTACAAGAAATTATCAAAAGTACATTTTTTTGTATTTACATTTTGAAATATTTACTGTGTCAATATCTGTAAAAATGGCTCAGTTTATCAACAGACACATTCAAATTATAAAAAAGTAAAATTCAAATGTAACTTTTTATTTTGTACTCTATATGTAAGGACTACGTCAAGTGTCGAACGTGGAATTGCTTTGAACAAAGTTCAGAGGACAGTATAAGTACACTAAAGAGACCAACGATTTGGTTACCCTAAGCATCTTATACTTAAAAGTAATCTGCAGTCTTTATTACCGAACTTCACTATGTTGCAGACTTTAACTTTTCTGACAATTGGTGACTCACATATTCCCAATACCTCTTGCGAATCTTATCGTGTTTCTCTGCCAAGTCTGCACATAACTAAAATACAAAATTCATTTATAAATTAAGAACGTTCAAGTCACTGTACAAGCAAACAATATACAAAGCTTTATTACTTCGAATGCTTTGTTGGTGGTGAAAAAGGATTCTGTTGGATCATTAGTGGAATGCCTTTCCTGACAGATGTCAACGATAAAAGCTAGAAGATGATTTATTCTAAGGCCCTCATCATACAATTCTTTACATTTCTCTAGGACTTTCTTATTAAAACCTAAGCCTCCTGCGTGCTTATCATGCATCAAAATGCTGAAAAAATTCTTGATGAAATGATTGTATTTGCAAATATAAATTCAAACCACTATATAAATAGCTTACCCTCTTAGATAGTTCCAAGCGCTTTCATTAGAAGGAACATTTGAGATCTTTTTGAGAGTGTAATCAATTTCACGATCAACGACTTGTGGTTCAAACTGTGTTGTATTGTTTAAAACAAAGTATCTCTGATTCCATGCTGAATTATTACACACATCTAGCATAATAAGTTGATCAGCATAATCAAGTTCGTTCTTGTACAAACTGCATCAAAGCATATTTCAAATTAATTTGAATAGAAAGCTTTATTATAAAAACTATAAGACATCAATTTCTTGAATTTGATTTACTCATTAGAGACAATGACTACACAATTCTTAAAACTGTGCAGTAAATGATCAGTAGTTATTGCAATTGATAAATACATATATACTCACTTAAAAGTTGATATGACCCACTGACGATGCTGCCAAGCATGATAATTCTTAGCATCTTTCTCCAAAATAGTACTGGTAAATTTGAGCTCATCACTGGGGTCTTGCATCCATTCAACAATAACTTTCCTGTGATGCCAAACCTGATAGTTCTTAAAATTGCACTTAATCATTACTTCAACAAACTTCAATTCATCCTTGAGGTCTATTCCAAGCTCTTTCAAGATTTCTCTTCGATACTGCCATACTGTGTAGTTTCCTGCATTTAACCAAATACAGTCGGCAGTCAAGTTTAAAGCCCGCTCTGACTTTTCCTTGGCCTTTAGTATGGCTCTGAAGTAGTTGTGCGTTTCTCTAACTGAAAACAAGAAAATCTTAAGAAATTCTGTATCTATGAAATGAAAACAAAAGTTCTATTTCCTACATTAATATCAAACTTTATAAATCTGCAAAGAAGAGAACTTGTATCTCCTTTAAATTTAGTTTTCAATACAAACAGCAAGCAAGTTATTTGTATATCTATTAAAAACACCAAGAATGGCTCGATCAGACATCTATCTCAACTGCATTGCACTGTCGAGTCAATCATAAACCATTCTATCTCTAACAATCAACATCACATCCCAATACACTTTTGCATCTAATAAAAGTGGGTGACTCATCTATCCCGAACAACGTATGAGTGCATTGTTTCATTGGTCTATTTTTCGCTGCAATTAGAGAGTTAAAATAAAAGTAATCAACCGCTCGCTCACATCAGCCCTGAGTGTAATTAATCACCTCAAAAATAACAACAAGAACAAGAACAATTTTCCCCAGCCCCCTTAGAGAAAAGTAAGGTTATGTCAGCAGCGAAACTCCGCACTCAAAAAAGCAGAAAAGCACAAGTCCAAACTCAATGATAATCGAACCCCCAGTAGAAATACTTATCGGGGCGGAAAAAACATGACGGTTAGGAGGATCCTCACACTTCTCGGAGTAGGCGATGGCGACGATGGGGTTGGGCCCGTCATCCTGTTCGAGCGGCACGACATCCCGCCACTGTTCTCTCTGACTGTAGGGAATCCAAGCCCTGGGTGGCTCGTCCCCGTTGACCTCGTCGTCCGAGCTGACCTCTTCGTTGTCCGACATCCTCGCACCGGCTCGTCGTCTTCTGCAGATGAACGACTGACAGATAGCTCGCAGGCAGTTCCTGGGACTACCGTCGCTGATACTGCTTATACTGCAGACACTACTGGCTCGACTGACACTCGCGCGAGGATGTATCCTGATGCAGGTCGAGACGGCCCGGTATATTAGGCACTATAATCGGTGGTTATACACGGCGTGCAGTAGGTTTTTTTATAAAGTGCATGGGGGGCAAGTGGTGGTGCATGAGCATGAGCGCTTGAACGGTTGGAATTTTTGTTGGATGTATGTATAGGTATATGGCTGTATTATTATGTGCTATATGTATTATGACCCCGATCGCTTCCGCCATCTGCTGGAGCCCTGCGAACTATCAAGATGGATTTGAATTTCGTATTTCGCCGAGAATATTTCATTTGATAATATTTGTTTTAGAACAAACTGTAGAATAAGATATAGAATTTAAAAAACTGCAGTTCTTACATTTTTTTTAACTATATCTGTGTATTCGTGCGGCATATCTTTTCAGTATTTTTGCATTCGTGACCATTTCTAGAGCCACATTTTGAGTTGATGATGATGTTACTTATTGTAATATATCATGCCTTTTTTAATCCTGGTGATGGTCTAATGTTATGAAGCATATATTTAATGACGCAATTTAATGTTATTTTCTTAGACCAATCGCTGTATCATTATCTTGCATCGGAATTTCACAATAAGAATTAACAAATACCGTTGCAACGTTTATGATGAACATTCTTTATAATAACAAAAATCCCTCGACCATCGCATTCGTGCGTTTTTCGATTGCACAAAGCTTTTTATTTATAATTGCAGAGTAAAATTTTGTTTTGATATAAGAAATATTTCGCCCAATCAGTGAGTAGGTGGATTGAACATCCCCATATCCAGGATGAACTTTTTGCCCAGCTTGTAAATCTATTATAACCAAAGATATTAGTGGATTATTTTTCTGTCTAGGATTAATTAAAATAGCATATTTTTCAATACAGTGTGCGTAAAAGTCGATTTTACGCACGCTTCGTGTGCGATAAATCGCAATTTAATTCCACCCCTGTATCGAAAAATAACGTTCGATACGCGTGCAAAAATTGATTCTACACTTGTGTGATTAGTCATGATGCGCGACAATCCTCATACTCCGATCGAATATAGAATCAACTTTTTCGCACATGTATCAAAATAATATACTATTATTATATTATTATGTAGCAAGGGCGTAAAGTGGGTTTTTTTTTCTCAGCCGTTGCAATTTTTCTTTTTTGACACTCCATGAGGGAAATTCGGTTTTGCACACGCTGGGTCAAAATAGCGTGTGCTAAATCGAGCTTCGCGCACGTCGTGTCAAAAATACGGTTTAAACATATGCGAGAATATAATAATTTCAGCCTTGTGTGACCTTTTTTCACACTAACGTTCATTCACAGAAGGCTAAAGTCTATACTATTTCATACACGTATAGATCATCGTATCAAATTGTATTTATTAAGGATTAGTGGCTTTTCGTATTAATTTTACGCATACATGTCAGAGGAAGTATATAGTATTTGTAGGGTTGTAAATATAGAGAGTCATTTATTAATTGTACAACAATAATATTATACTTATGCAAAAAAGAAATAAATTTACGATTTAAACAGAAAGCAACAGAAGTTCTGAAACATTAAAAAATTTGGTCAGAACGGATGTGCCCGTAAAAAATGTATTCAACATCAAGACTTCCAGCCTTTATCTTTTTTGACATTTCTTTATTCATCAAACTATTTTTTACAATCTTTTACATCTTGTCGAGTGCTTGCAACACTTTGACGATCTTCTAGATCGTGAAAGGATTACAAGCACAAATGTAAATAAGACGCGATTCGGTCTAAAAGATTCAAAGTATAGCTGACACAAGTTTCTTAGATGACGAAATATTTCTGAAAAATAAAATTCACTCTTAAATACCTCCAAGTATTCTGAAAAAATCACGTATTAGAAAATTTTAGAATATATGCACGTATTACATACCGCGGGGTTAGTTTTCTGGAAACATTGGACGATGTTCACGGCAGAATCGCAGGGATCCTTTCCAGCTGAAATTTCAAACATTAAAATATTTATCAACAATGAATTTTGAACATTATTATTAAGATACGATCTTGTCGTCGTATTCGATTATAGTATTCGTACTCGTAGAGCGACACGCCGCAATCATTTCATCAGCATGTTCCTTGAACGATGGGGGAATCACGTTGACTACTTTTGCCCAATCCAAGTGTCCATCGTTGTCAAGCTGAGAAATCGAACAAAGATGTGAGGCTTTGAAAATTCAGCTTAATAATTCAATTGAACGTATATAAATATTAGGATTTAATTACAAGATTAAAGTGATTGAATATGCAGGAGAAATAACATCCAAGAAGCTCGCTAGGATGAAAATATCCCTCTACTGTTCTATCGACATGCTCTGTAACAAGAAAATTTCAAAGTAGCATTAGCTGATATATCTTTAATATTTATTTTGAAAAACTCGTCAGTTTTAAAAAATAACGTTCACACTGACCAATATCAACTCCGGTTTCTCTGTGGCATTTCTCACGAACTCCGATTACCATGGCTCGAATTTCTTCAGGAATTTCCTTAAAATTTAAAGAATATATCGAAATTAAATTATTATAAGCACGTATTTTTGCGTTCCATTAACGTCGCTACAAACTTAATTCTTAGAACGTTTCTCCGCTACGTTCCAAAGTTGTAAAATCGACGTTCCTGGACTGTACCAATAAGGATATCATTTTATCATTCACTCACGTTAGACTTCACTTTGGCAACTCCGAGAATCACGAGTAAGAAACACAGAACGAAGCTCTTCATTTTGAAAATTCGAATAAGTATTCGATTTACTTTCTTGAAAAGAAGTCCAAACCAAGACTGCTGGTGACGCTCAGAAAAGTGTCGATTATATAGACATCCGCGAGATTAACAACTAGTTGCGCATCTGTCCATTAAAAGCTGCGGACATCCGTAGAGATGCACCCACTAAACAAAGAAGCGAGTGACTATGCAAATAAAAGCTTTCCATTGAAGAGAAAAGACTAGTGATTATTTCATACCTACTATTTGACTTACTCCTGCCACTCATGGTGAACGCGCGTAACGGAGTTTTTCTAGCGTGAGTCAGTTATTTTTATTTGTGCATGGATCCACTGAATTTTTCCAAGTATGCTAATATTTCCATCGCGCACCCCATAATATAATTCGTATAGAGGATATAGACATCAAAGTCAATTTAAATCTCTGAATATTTTAGATAAATAATGCATTTTAAATTATGTAATCAATATCTTACCTATATATTAGTAGCAACAAATTCAGTACTATTTTTTATATATATTTTATTAAGACGTTGTGGTATTCTCGTGGGATGCAAATGCATAAAAAAAATAATTCAGACGGTCATTTCCTGATTTACAGGATTTCCTCATTTATCATCCAGAACCCGGCATTTATGAAGTTTTCAACTTTCACGTCCTTTTCGTGCGGATCGAGTACTGAATATTATCACACGTGTATGTACAATGCTAGTGTCGCTGATGCTGTGGCTAAAAGCGAAGCTCATTCCCATCCTTCCGCTAACGTTGAAAAATATAGGTCAGGTATCTTAAAAAATAAGAATTTTGTATCAAGTAACAAAAAACTTAAAAATGTTTGGAAAAATATATAATGTTGAAAAATAATATTTTGTTAATAATATATAGCTAAATTTTGTTATAATAATACCATCAATCCTACATATTAAATTGCAAATACATAAAAACAATGAGTTATTCATCATGAGTGAGTCATCATGGGTTATTCATCACTGCATATTCAAATTTTTGAGAAAAATAAAATCTTTCCAAGAAAAAGACCAGCACCGCACAACCACGAAGGGCAGCGAATAATAGACTCCTATATCCCGCTGCCGATCACTCATATAATTACCGTCTCTTGATGGCCGTACACATAGTGGTGCAAAACACAAAAATAAGAAGAAGACGATGATCGCACCATTCGGCGCGCAACAAGATCAGTGCGCATGCTCCGTGAATTTACGAACGGTCTGTGCGTCCTACCCCACTCCAACCAATCACAACTGCTGTAAGGGTGGAGGGGTGGGGGATGAAACATGAAGCCAAGCCACATACAACCAGATCTTTGCTTCGATAATTTTGAGGCAGCAGTTCAGTCCAGCTCAAGACACGCTATACCACCAACTTAAATAGTCTCTATCTATATTTTTAATAGTCGCCAAGAGTCCTACACAGTTAAAATTTGTTCTTAATATTTTTCCTCATCGATTTCCCTGCATAATACAATACATCAGTTTATTCGAAACAGTTTTTTGCATTCGAATTCAGGCGCGTCTCACGCTACCAACACAAAACAAATTTAATCGTCAGCAGTGTAACCTAACCACCATATCATATCAGTATATAGAACGACGCGGTTCAAGTACGCAGTTGAAGAGGGTTATATATGTCGCTGATCTTGTTTTTGTTTTCTCGAGAAAAAATTTTATAAACAGTGACTTTTGCTAATAAATTTTTTACTTGAAATTTACTTTAATAATGGGTGACGAGGACGCAAGAACTATTTGGTGCGGAAATTTGTCCGAGCAGATCACGGAAGACGTTCTCTACGAGTTGTTTTTGCAGGTATAACCTAACTATTATTTACATCTCAGCTTTACGTAAGAATGGTTTTTTGCTAGATATTTTGTTTACTTTCGAGCTATTGAAAACGAGCGGTATTTATACTGAGAAAATTTTATAGTAGAATTATTTTGAAATTACTAAAAGAAATTAATTATTTATTTTAGGCTGGACCTCTGCAAAAAGTAAGCATCCCAAGGGATCGTGACGGAAAACCAAAGTCTTTTGGATTTGTGACATACAAGAATCTATGCTCTGTTCCCTATGCATTGGATCTTTTTGACGGTACAGTGTTATTCAATCGGTCGTTGAATATGAAATCAAGAAACAACACCATGATGATGAAGCCGGAACTCTACGGACATGAAAGAACAATGCTACAGACAAATTACAATAGTGGTCAATGCAATTTCCAAAATGAGTTGCAGCTGGGACATCAAGTTCTTTTGGGAAACAAAATGGGTTTTGCCCAGTCCAACATGTTCAATATGATGCCGAGTTCATATCCGAGTCAAAATTCTATCTATTCCCAAAATCCACAGAAAATGGATTATTCAAGGAATAATAGTAGACACCATGGTCAGAGGAATCATCCTTATAATGATAGAGACAATTACGGTAACAGGCATAATCACCGCCAGGAACCATATAACAAACGTGAACATAAATCTTACAAAAGTTCATCTCATAGATCTGATCGTCATGAAAGCAGAAGAAAACACCGATAACACTGTAAACAGTAAACATAATAATCATTGACTTTTTTTATATAAATATTGAAGCAAATATTGAACTGATAGAGAATTATAAATACCATTTTTGATCTACTTCATTATTATGACTCTGGTCAGTTTTTGTCTTTGATATATATACAAAAAAAATGTAAATGATTTCCTGATGGAGCAGAGCTGGATATTTATCAACTGTAATATTATATTTTACAAAAATATGTAAAACACTTCAAATCTTTCTTTAATTTTATGTACATAGACATTGTATATTTATGTATATGTAAAATTATCATTAGTTTTGATCTATTTCTATTCAAACTTGCTTATTGGTGAGTTTATCTATGTAAATCTAAAGAAAAATAACCAGCTCTAATGCTATTAGTTGACAGAAGAAAGTATTTTTTATATAAATTGCTGTAAAAACTCATAGTTAGTACAACTACAATTAAGATTTTTCTCTGAGGTAATATCAAATTTCATAATAATTGATAACTTCATTTAAAGTAACTAACAATGCAGATAAGAACTTCGTTCGTGAAATACTGTTGATAAAATTTAACATTGTTCGTGTCAATGCATCTTTGAAAATTGCAGCATTGATCTCATATTGTTAAATAAATGCGTTGCATCCATACGTTTGACTTAAGATTTTTCAGTAATAATACGCGTGACATAACTTCAATACTAATCATTCCATTAAAAAATGAATTACAGTACTACTCAATTCACAAATTCAACATCCGTGAATAAATAATAAATATGTATTGATTTAGCATTTTATAATAATACTATGTACAATAAGATAACTTTCATTGCTTAAAATCATTAGTCTTACTTTACATAATTTGTTTCAATCTATACTGATTTACATTTGATCTTTCTTTTTACAATTTATTTAACAATTCTTTCAACATATAAGTATAAAATGTGCAAGTACAAAATTCAAAATTTTAATTTTCTAAGGATATGTTTATCCTTTTATTTGTCTTGTACATGAAGAAAAATTACGCTAAAAAAAATTGGGAGAATGTTTTGTATGTATAATTTTTAGGAAACGGTACATAAATTGTTTATTCAAAAGTGCATATAAAAATATGGCATTCACATTTTTTCTTAATATACTAATTCTCATATAGTTTTTGAAAAATATCTCACATCTTCAATATTTAATAACATTTATAAAGTAATGAAAATAAATCTTCCATGTAACATTTGAGCAGTCTTTTAAGATTTTTATTGAAGTGCTTAATAAGCAATTTAGCAGCTTTCTCAGAAAGCATTATGATAGGTGCATTTATATTACCACTCGGTAACTTTGGAAAAACCGAGGCATCGACAACAAACAAATTACTTGTTTTGTAAACACTAAAAAAATATAAATTTTTAAGACACTATATTACTCTTTAAGTTGCTAAAACTTATATTTATTTACCCAAAATCAGAATGAACCACTTTGCCCATTTGACAAGTCCCTGCAAAATGATAAGTAGTCATAGTTAAATGACTCACATAGCATTTCCAATATTCTAATGTATCGAAAACTATATATTCACAGCCAGGAAATGGTTTTGTATACAATTCAGCTCCAAGCTTTTTCATGGCATCAGTCTTGATTAGTTTCTTGACAAATTCAATTCCTAAAAGCAGAGATTGGCTTTAATAGAAAAATACAATTTGAATTTTTTTGAATCAGTTTATTACCATCTATCAGTTTAAGTATATCTTCTTCATTTGACAAATATTTTGGATCGATTACAGGAGCATCAAATGGATCTGAACTTTTCAGTCTTATCTCTCCCTTACTTTTTGGATGCAGCAGTACAGGAGCCACTGAAATTGTTGTCTTGTACGTAAGAGGTGCAAAGTACTCATTATAAGTCTAGAAATTAATTGTCTTTAGCAATTATTATTGACAGAAGAAGAAAGTGTATAGATTATGTGCTTATCAGACTGACTTTCTCATTGATTCTTAAATTTTTCCTCATCAAGATTCCATTGTCTTGTGATATTCCAACAGGAAATGTCATTATTTGGAGATCTGGTTCAGACAATGTATCATTTTGAAATTTACTATGAAACGTGCCTAATGTATTTACTCCTCCTGATGTCCATGGTCCTGAAAAAACAAATAAAATACATCTGTCACAGCCTTGAAAGATATGATGATTAAATATTTACCTCTGTTATATAAATAATATTCTATCATTGAATAAGGATTGAGTAGATCAACAATACTCATAGCTACATTCCTATGCAATGTTATCAAATCAAGTCCAGTAATTAAGTGGTCCATTAGGTTTTGTCCAACTGGCAAATCTGCTACAGTTTTTATCTGGTACATACAGTATAAGTTTAATCTCAATATGCTTTGATAACCATTTTAAATTGTTTTTGGTTTCTTACATTCAGATTATTTAAATGTTCTTCAGGTCCAACTCCTGACAACATTAGCAACTTTGGTGTTCCAACAGCCCCAGCACTTATTATCACACCTTTGCTTGCAAATGCTTTGAACATTTGTCTCCGCCTCAAGAATTGTATCCCTATTGCTTTGCACCCTTTAAATAGAATCTAGAAATAATTATAATTCATACTTAAATTCTTTTGAAGATATTTCATGCTTTAATTTTAGCCATACATACCTTATGAACTAGTGAGTTTATCATGATTTTTAGTCTTTTTTTGCTGTTTTTGTAAATAACTCTATCTGTACTCCAACGTTCTCCATCTTTTATAGTCAGTTGTACTTTCATGAACCCTGTATCATTGAAAAATACATTACAAAACTACAAGTTTTCATTTTGAAATTTAATCGTAATTATGTATACCTGTCAATAATCCTTTATTAATATTTCCCACGGGATATGACATTTCTTTCACACCTTGTAGTATGGCATCGGACAGCTCTGAATGCCAAGTCTGATTATTTACATACAATGGACCCCCATTTCCAACAGTTGGGTCTATAAGAAAATGTGATTAGTCTTGTGATATCAGATTACGATAATATGTTAAATACTTCACCTTCATAATCTAAAAACCAAGGATCGTAGTCTTTGGGATGACCTCTGACATAAACCATATTATTGAGTCTGCTTGATCCACCTAAAATTTTTCCTGCTGGCCACGCACTTTGATTGTTAGTCAAGCCTTTGCAAGCACTTTCTTGAGGAACAGTTACATATTGCCAGTCGTACACAGTATTTAAAAATAGAGGTGTGAGAATTGGAATGTTGAAAAAATAACTTGGTACACCACCAGCTTCAACCAGTAGTACATTTGCTCCAGCATCTGACAATCTCTTGGCTAGTATTGATCCTGCACTTCCAGCTCCAACTGATAAATTATAGAGTAAAGATTTCAATATTTCCGTTTACATGATTGTTCAAAGTTTAAACTACTATTTACCAATGATATAATCATATTTCGAAGAGTTTTTAAATTCGCAAAAGAACCAGTCTTTATAAAAATTATAGAAATACGAAATGTTAACAAAGTACATGAAAAATGTAACAGCTACACTATTAATAACAAAGCAAACGAACTTTAATGAGACCATTGTATTTGAGTATTCACTTTATTTAAAATTAAGAATTAAAATAAACCGGCTTCTTCATTTAGGTCTCTAACCTCCACAGTCGCATTACCGTTTCTATTCCAAATGCAAAATAACAGCCACGATAAAACAGGTGTCTACCTTATCATATTTACCTTCTATGATAGTATATTGCGGTACTATAGTGGCATAAAAGCTATTATTCACAACTTAAAAAAATTTGTTGATAAATTGCAGTGGCTGTGGACACATTTTGATGGAATTTTCCCATGTGGCATCTAGTATATAATTTTCTGTGTAATTGTTTATTTTCTTGTTACAAATACAAATATTCATGTCTTTAATCTTGTCTTATTTAATTATTTTATTATTACGAATTTGTTTTACACTGTGTATTGCCCATATTTAATATTTCCCTCTTAAACAGGTGTGCCAAAATAGCAAGATGCGACAAAGTTTAAGGCGCGCCATAAAAGCTCTATTTAAAATTGTTCAACGCACTCAATGATGGTGGTTTTCAGTCCTTCATCAGTTATAACTCTGGGATATGAAAAAAATAAAAAAGATTTAAAATTTTTTTTTTTATTTAAAAATTATTAAAAACAATTTAAAAGACGCGTTTTTCTTAACACATTTGATCCTATATTTTCATTTTCTTAAAAATATATCAGATACAATAGCTATAATAGTAGTAACAAATATTTTTCACACAGCACAGCAACAAATGAAACTGCGCATAAACTCCAATATCTGATGAAATAACTTCAATCGTTGACTAAGCTTCAAACATCACAACAAGAAGCTATACCTATATACATTATGTATGCAGCAACCTTCAAAAAAGCTCTAATATTCCTTAAAACCGTACAAATTTGCCAAAGCCATTGGAATGCAAAAAAGATCGATGTTTATTTCAGCGCTAATATACCAACAAAACACGCATCTCGCTTTGCGCGCAAAATATCACGAGACTGCTATATATAGCCCTCTCATTCCTCACGGAAGCTTAATTTAAGTCCCTCACAACTTATATATAGCAAGCGCGTGCGAAGCGTCTCGTCTTATTCTTAACGACCGGCTGCATCAGTTCCGTCGAAAAAGTCGCGGCGCTCAGATATGTCAAAAGTTCACGTGCACCACTTATA
The DNA here is from genome assembly GCA_900474305.1 of Cecidostiba fungosa. Classification (NCBI taxonomy): domain Eukaryota; kingdom Metazoa; phylum Arthropoda; class Insecta; order Hymenoptera; family Pteromalidae; genus Cecidostiba; species Cecidostiba fungosa. The sequence continues at coordinate 27,279 of UCOJ01000350.1, forward strand.
AGTATTCAATAGGAGCTCTTTCTCTCTCTTAAAAGCGCACTTACATACCTAATATATCTATATATCTACACACGAGCTTACAATACATCTATAGGTATACGCAAGAAGACACCGAGAAAAAGTGCAGTGTGCACTGTGCGCGCGGTGCAATCGCCTCTCTCGCATCCTCGTGAGTTCCGAAAAATCCGCTATATACTCCCCGGCGCGATGCTGCCATTCGCGTGTGCTGATTGAAAAATAATCGCTCGACTCGTCCCCGTCGGCGGCTCGTATTCGGATCCGACGTGTGCATCAGGTAAGTGAAAACGAATCGTTTATATCTGAGCGTAAATTAAGTATTGTGTAGAATGACGTAATGCGGCGTCGGGAAGGCGGGTCTTTTCTAAATAGTCGTCGTATCGTCGCTATTTTTTCGTGGCTCGCACTGCTTTCAGATTAATAATAGACGAGTCTTTGCGCGAGTAGCGTCTGGCGGCTTTTTACCGAGCCAGGCCGTGCCGTGTTTTAAGGTTAAGTCACTTGAAAGCTGGATTTTGGAGTGTAGATAGTGTTTTTTTTTTATTAGTGGAGTTGGTTTGGGAGTTAGAGAGCGATCAGAATTGTGATTTGTGGCTTGGGTTGATTGCAGGAAGACAGGCACCTCTAGGACAGCAAGATGAGCTCCTTGATCCGACGAAGGTTTCACTCATTCGTGAACTCCTTTACAAGGCACCAGAAGGCCATCGGTGCTAAGCGGAGCCAGCAGACGCATGCTGCTTTGAATTCCACCACAGAAACTCATCAGGTAGATATTTTGCAATTGTTCATACAGAAACTGTTAGCATGGTTGTTGGCCTTGTAGTTATTATTGCACACATGTTAAAAATTCTTATACGTATACATTGGCTTTTCCGATGTGCAGAAATTAACAGATGTATGAGGATTGAATCATTTATTAATGTATCTTTTGTTTATTTGACTGAAAACTTATCAAATTGACTTTGATGATTTGGCATTTCTTACTTAAGAGATTCAGATTGAAATAGAATCTATAATATAAGTATAACATTTTTCTGGTATTGCACACATGTGTTGTAAGTCAAGCAAAATTTAGCACGTTGCAGTCTTGGCATTTCTTCCTTTTTATACATTTATAGCTTCTTTCATTCAAATATGCCAATAACCTCACTTCTTTCTATTTGAATATATTTATTTTTGAGCATCATAGGCACTCTACCCTATATTATTTGTATCATAATTCCTAATTATCCTCTTTAATTCGTATTGTTTGATTTCAGTTTTCCAATGATGTGGTGCCTGTTTTCAAATATGCTGCACAATATGGAGATCGAACAGCACTACGCGATATGCATGGAGACTACACCTACAGAGGCCTACTGCTAAGCGCCAAACAGTTTGCGAATGAATTAAACGAACTCCTAGGAGAAGGAAGCCAAGAGAGGGTAGCATTCTTACTTCCCAACGATGCAAGCTACGTCATAACACAGTGGGCCTGCTGGATCAATGGCCAAATAGGTATACATATAGCCAAAAGTTCTTTCATATCTTTTATATTCATTCAATGCTCTTCATTATCGGAATTAAAAATAGAATTGAGATTAGTGAAGTTCACTGTGTTGTGTTTATAATTAGATTATCTATATTTTTTGTATTTACTAAAGATTAATGCGCGCGTGTGTACAAATACATTCATTATCTTAATCTCTGATACAGCGGTTCCTCTCAACGATCAACACCCGGCGCCTGTGCTCGACTATTACATCACGGATTCGGATGCAAGAGTTTTCGTAACGACGCATGAACATTTGCCAATCATCGAACCTCTCATAGCCAAGAGTAATAGGCGCCTCATTGTTTTTGATAATGCGCTGCGAGTCTTGGCGTCGAAGCCAGACGGCAAGTTGGCCAACAATAAAGGCAACTTCGAGCGTGACTTCGGCAACTTTCTGGACGCGGGCGTCCCGGGAGACTTTTACAATAAGAGCGATGCCATGTTTGTTTACACTTCCGGCACAACTAGTAAACCGAAAGGTAAATCATGTTATGTATTTCGAAGAATGCCTGAAATTACAAGAAGAAAAGAAAAAAACTCGGGGATGCAAGTTTATCTGATGCAAATCGTATATATCGATTGAAACATCAAATCGATATCAAAAATAATTAATTGCTATCGTTGAAAGAATAGATATGAAATGTATATATTGGTTATTTTGATATCTCCGTTTTTAATTTAATTCACTTATCAGGACAGATTTGAATTAATCCAATTCTCTTGCAGTAAGATCACAACAGTTATGACTTGTAAGTAATAATTCATCCTCGACGCGTCGTTGCACTGATAAGGATAAAAGTCATCAATCTTATTGTAAACATTCTTATAGAGTTTTTTTCTTTTCTTTATCTCTCTTGCCTCTGTTAATTATCTACTATATACATTGACTTTTTATAATTTGAATTTGTGTATTGAGTCCAAGCCCATTCTGAGTGATAGACCTTGTGTGCATATACACACAAGAGAGCAAAGTCCAAAGCTTCCAGCTTCCAGCTTCTTTTTATGGCTACTACTTTTGATAGCAGAATGCTTGTAACCCAAAGAAGCTTCAAAACACGCAATATTTTGTTTTTGCAATATTTTTTAAACGATGATTTTCAATCGAATTGCCAGATAAACTAACACAGACTGAATGAGATGTTATTTCAGATTTATTAGCGAGTACGTTTTTTGATGTAACAAATACATAAAAAAAATTATATATCTCTTGAGGTTTTCTTTATGCTGATTCTGTGATATGCTGTTTGCATTGCTCTTGTGTTCAGAGATAGCTGGAGGTGAGCTGTATATGTTGGTACTTGTGTTCAACTGTTCCAATAAGTAACACAATTTTGATTCCCTTATTAATAAATGTTAGAAGACTATATTGTTATCCCAGGTGCTAAGTTGTTTCTATACTAATATGTTTGTCACAGTAAAACTGGTATGCAGTGTGCATAATTAATATGCCTCAATTTTTTTATGGCAACAATAAATTTATTATGTACTAAAAAAATTCTTGTTTGCAAAACAGGCGTAGTACTGAGCCATAAGAACATCCAGTCTCAGGTGAGCTCCCTGGTAACGGCCTGGAAGCACACCGACAAGGACGTATTTCTGCACACACTGCCTCTACACCACGTGCACGGCATCATCAACGTTCTTCTGTGTCCGCTCTACGTCGGCGGCCGTTGTGTCATGTTACCCAAGTTTTCGCCGTCGAGTGTCTGGGCTCAAATTACGGCTGTGAATCTGCAGAACAGCGAGAGGATCAACGTTTTCGCGGCTGTACCAACTATTTACATGAAATTAATCCAGGAGTACGATCAGCTATTTGTGAACAATGATAAGATTAAGGAATACATATTTAACGTATGCACCACTAAGATCAGGTGAGGTTTTCATAATGAGTAGAGAGTTTCCTGGTGACTCGTGAAGTTGAATATCTCATTTGGAACTGGATATTACAGGTTGATGATCAGTGGGTCGGCACCTCTGCCAAAGCCGATATTTGATAGATGGGAGGAAATCACAGGACATCGATTACTTGAGAGATACGGTATGACTGAAGCTGGTATGATTTTATCGAATCCTCTCGATGGAGAACGCATTCCAGGTGAGTTTAATGAAATTCATTTCGCATCTTTTGTTTATTCGTAAATAGTTGAAATTATTTTAATCTGAGAATTTGGTAAATTCAGGGACTGTAGGAACACCACTTCCTGGTGTGGAGATTAGATTAACCGAACCCGAGTCAACCGATAGCGTTCAAACCAAGGCACCAAAAGTACTCTTATATGGAAATTCAAAAACTAGTAAAGTTTTCAGTGGTTCCAAAGATCCAGTGAGCGGTGATCTGCAAGTAAAAGGTGACAACGTTTTCAAGCGTTACTGGGATAGACCAGAAGTTACAAAAAAGTCTTTCACTGGCGATGGCTGGTTTAAAACTGGTACGTTTTTTTTAAACGTTAATATGTAACAATAAGCATATATATTTAATTGATACTCGTGTGTTTTAGGCGATACTGTGCAGTACGATAATGGCATTTACAGGATGTTAGGCCGAAGTTCGGTTGATATTATTAAAACTGGTGGATACAAAGTAAGTGCCGTCGAGGTCGAAACCGTTATTCTAGGCCATCCTGATATTGTCGATTGCACAGTGGTTGGAGTCGATGATTTAACATGGGGACAAAGAGTGAGCAAATTTTATATTTAGTTATATTATGATAATCCTAATGAATCATTACTTATTATTTCGATTATTAACATTTATTGTGGCAGGTTGCAGCAGTGGTAGTCTTAAATGAAGGTGCCGAATTGATACTATCCCAGCTTCGTGAATTCGCGAAGAAGTCGCTGGCGAGTTACGCCGTACCCAGCATACTTAAAGTTGTCAACAAGATCCCAAAGAACAGCATGGGAAAGGTCAACAAACCTGATATCATTCGTATACTTTTCCCCAAAGAAGATATTGCAGTAGAAGCTCTTTTCAAGAAGCCAGTAACTTCTGAAGCAGAAGCTGCTCCCACAGCAGAAGCCGTCCCCAAGAAAGACGACACCCCTAAGAAGGACAACGCATAGAAAAACAAACACCCATGGATATAAAAGATGAAACAACCATGCGCCGCGCGCATCTTACGACCCCGTGACTGATCCTATTTTCTGTTGTAAGATATTTAAGTTAAATGAGTCAGTAATTCGTAGGCTAGTTTCTCAAACTTATTATTTTTATCATAAGAATAGTAAGGTGTCTTAGAAACTATCTATTGAAATTTTTGAATAAAATGCTTGGGAAGGCTGAAAATCGAAATCGTCCAATTTACTATAGAAATTTATTATAACGATACGTGAACTTATTTATACGCGAATATTTCTACATTCTAAGGTCGATAACTATTTTTAACACGGAAATTCAATTTTCAGCCTCCCTAGATGTTTTTATTTTGAGACTGTGCGATGAACTCTAAATGGGAACGGGAAATCCGAGATGATGAATCGTGGACGTGAAAACAGATTTACATACGTGCTCGGTTGACAGCAAAAAACAATTTTGAACAAAGCCAAATATTTTTAATTTTGCCTGTGTTTCGAAACTTACAATGCAGATTAGTTTGAATGGAGTTAGCAGTACTAGTAATCACATGTAGAGCGTACACAGTGTTCACTATTACATAGAAGTAAAAGGTCTTGTTATGTTCACGCGACGAAATGAAGAAAAAGTGATCTTTATGTTGTACTTTAATTTACGAAAATTCGCTCTTAATTTAGGCTCCGTTTTTACATGACTAAAATGATTGTTTAAGAATCGTATAATATTCTATATCGTCGAAAAGGTACTTCGTAATCGCGTACATTTGTTAATGACTAGATTTTAGGAGTACATATACACTCATTTATGCTTAAGTTCATAAAAACAAACTATTGATTAGGGAATCAAAAGGTAACGCACGCATTTTCTATATAACAAACAAACTGTACGAGAGCATGAATGAAAAGAAACGGTAAGAGAGAGTGTGTTATGAATGCGCCTGAAAACAATGTCGACAGGTGTGATCTGATGTGTATGGATAAAAAAGAATCCGATAACACGTAAGAGAGTTTGTTAGTCACTACAACTTCACAAGTCATTATGAAAGCTTTATTAATAAATAAATCAAGCAAGTTGAAAGTTGGCTCAACTCGACTTTTATTATTCACCAAAACAACAACACATAGTCCACGTATGACTCACTTGTGAACCTTCCGGAAAAGTGTCCGTTCTGCAGGTTACAAATTAGGAGTCAACTCGATTTCGAGGGTACTTACAAGAAAACGTTTTTAACTATATCCCCGGCTCGGCTATCTAGATGTACCTGTGTCAAACACACAGAGCGCCGGTTGCGCGCTCATAGTTTCACAGTGAGAGTGCAAGGGGACTTATCCCCTGCTATACCAAGAACTGATAAGCGGCAGAGCTTCGATTCCGCGGTGATACTTATAAACATTCCGAAAGCAGGTCGTAGGCGGTGGTGGCGGCTCGTTTGAGAGGAAAAATCGGCACCTCTATATGCCTCCGACGCATTAGGACCGCACAAGAGTAGAGCGACACGTTCCGGAATTCCTCGAGGCGCTGCACGCACGCGCGGGGCCGTTAAAATCTCGACGAGATAATCGGGCCAGATGGAAACTCTGTTAAATCGACATCGAGACCCCTGTTGTGTATATAGGTATATACGTATGCGTACATCCTGTGTGAATCGCCGTTAAAAAGAGGTAGGAGAGAAAGAGAGAGAGGGAGAGTAGCATTCTTACTACCTGAAATTGTCATTAAGCTCCGATGGGGGCCGTCGGCTGCAGATGCGATAAGCCGCGTTCGCTCGCTCGCAAGCTGAGATGGTAGATAGCGGCTGCTGCTGTTGCTCCCGCAGAAGGCAGAGAGAGAGAGAGAGAATGTGTCCGTAGGTATACTTATATACCTGTATATACAAGGTGGTACACACCGGCGAAGCGAAGCTGCTGCTGCTGTTGCTGCTCTTTCGGACGGAGAGGAGTTTATCTGTCGGAATAAAGCCATTACCTGCGATACTACACGCGCGCCTGGGAAGAGAGAATGGTGGTGGGCGGGATGTTGCTTTGAGCAAGGGGGGTCTCTCTCTCTGTCTCTCTTTCTCTGCCTACCTATACCCACTGCGCTTGTTCTCTTTTTCTCCCGCTGTTTCGCTTCTTTCCTCTTCTGTCTCTATCTTTTTTTTCCTCTTCTGGTTAGAGACTTTCGGCTGCGGGTATATATACCTATGGTATTAGGCGAAAAGTCGGAGGTTGTACCTACAACTTTATGAATGATATGTAGTAGGAAGGTGCGCGCTGCGATTTCTTTTCTTTTTCTGCGCCGAGAGGTCTGGTAGTCGCTTGTTACGGTGCTGGAATCTCAGTAGGAAGAAAAAGTGAGATACGCATCGCGTGTATATACGATATAATTAATCAAAAGTTCACTTTAAGAGGAGTTTATTGCCTTAAAGTTGAGTAAACCCATACGAGATAGACGCACATATTCAATTGGTGGTAGTTGTGCTGTCGCTCTCCTCCAGTACCTATTAATTATGAAATTTTCCACTGGTTCAATGTTCCAGATAGGATGGTGCAGAGCTATCAGAGGAAAGAACTATCAAGAGAAAGGATTAAGAAGAAAAGAGATTACATCATATAAAGTTTACGACGATGATAAATGGAAGAACGATGACAGAAGGTTTATATCGATTAGGATCTATTTCGTCTTCTATGATGATCGATTCTTTCATCCAGTCGTCCAAAGAAACCATCAATTTTGTACATTTATTCGTCTCGTAGTATACGTTCAAGCGAATCGTTCACTCCGAAAAGTGACAAGAAAATTTTCTCTTCCGCTCCTGACGCTACGCACATAATACAGAGCCAACACACATACGTTTACGAAGATTCTGTGCGAGGCGTTGGCATCTCTCGCACACTATACCTATATAGAAAGGCTGGATACTTGTTGCTGGCTGCTGCTGCTGCAGGCTCGCCTTGATGGGCCTCTCCTCGCGCGCGCGCGCGCTTGGCGGCACATTCTCGCTCTCGCCGTTAATATATTCCCCGCGGGGCATGTACATACCTACGTGCTGCTGCTGCTGCAGCAGAGATCGTGTGTGTATATATATGTGCGAGCCGCGATACGATGCCTGGGATACTTTTAGGTCAGAGCTGCAGAGAGAGAGAGAGAATCGATGCGTCGAGAGATGAGGGGATATATTGGCGACGAGGTGTCTGGTCGAGTTGCTAGAGGAGAGCTAAAATGATTGTGTATAAGCTGCGTGTAAATAGAAACGGTATTTTTTGTGTGTACAGAGCTTTGACGATTTCATTATAGTCTGACGGCGAGTGGAGCAGAAAATTAAATAGAAAGATTTTGATAAATATTTATATATGACATTGAGATAACAAGCTCTCGAGGAAGAGAATTTTTTTCGGCTATAGCGAGCCGAGAGATTAAAGCGTTTTAGCACACACTCGGCTCGAATTAAAAGATCCTCTCGTCGTCAGATGCGCGAATAAAGGTCTCATTTCGGAGTCAGTAAAAAAACTCATTATCGTCTATTTTCGAGCGTTTCCTTCTCTTCGCCGCCGCGGGTGTCGTGGTATCAATTGTGAAAAATTGCATATAATACTATATACACATAGCACGTCCAGCTACCAATTCCATATCGATGGGAAGAAATTTTGTTTGTCTTCTCGAGGACCGGTCAGCGCTAAAAATATACCTGTACACAGCTTCTTATCAGAGTTCGCGCATTCCGGAGGTGTAAATATATATATACAGTCAGCCTCCAATCAACTCAAAAGCCGCAGACGTCACGCTCGAAAACGCATTTCAATCAAGCCTCACACCTGTTGTGAAAAAAAAGTCCGGGAAAATTAAAATAATAAAATGAGCTGCAAAATAGTCATCCGCTTTAAAAAGCCTATTATATACGCATGTGTGTGTGTGTGAGTGTACTGGTCCCCCTTATAACGATGACTAATCGTAAATTACAAGCCGCGGCCTCAGCTCTCGAGAGTATTTATCAGAGATCGTTAAGATTCGTGTTTGTACATCTCTCGAGAAGAAGAAAAAAGAAACTTTCGGGGGAAGGGAAATCGTCGCCGATACATACCGATTTTTCGAATTCGAATCGCGCGGGCTATTTTTAGCCGATCGCCTCACGCGCATACTGAGAGGAACTCTATACTCTGCTGGCAATCGCGGAAGAATCGGACACATTCCTAACTGTTGCGACGAGTGCATACTGATCGAAGCGCGAAAATCCGCGAGTCCACATCACAAATATGCTATAGTGGAGCTTTGAAAAAGAAAATAATGTCATCAACGTGCGCGGCACAGGTGCATCGTTCCCGGTATAGCGAGAAAAAGAGAAGAAGAGGAGGAGGAAAAGCTCGCGAGGAAAGAGATATAAACGAGTGTAGAGCAGGGGAAAAAGGAAGGAGAGTGTGGCTGTGGCATCTGGAAGCCACCTGTTCGTGCGCGTCTATCGGAGAGAGAGAGAGAGGATGCGATGATGAGGACGACGATGGAAGGTGGTTTAGTGGATCTACTGGAAACAGCTGCGCGCACGTGTGCATCAGGATTGTTAGTATGGATAGGGACTGCTCGTGCTTTTTCTTGATTTACCTGCTACGGTTGATTGCTTCTGTTTTTCTTTTATCGAGATGAGTCAAATCGTTTTATCGATTGCATTTTCAACGAGAACGAGAAAATTACAAACAGAATTTCACGTTATTATATAATTACGAATAACAAAAAGAAGAAATACTCTAAGACTGGCAAAAAGTCTGTCTCATCAGCATCTCGCGTATATACAAAGCGAAAAAAAGGTATATTAATTAAGCCTCCACAAAGTAAAGAACGCCAGCAGCCAAGCCTGCACGAGCAAATCAAAAGTAAAAAAGAAGTCGAGACTCTCCTCTGGCAAAAACGTCCAAATCCATCCATCGCGGCCTCTCTCTCCCTGCCGCGCAAACATATCCTTCCGTTCACGACTCGTTCGCCGACGTATATTAATAAAGACCGTCGAAAATAGCCATAACCATCAAAAGTTTTCCGCCGCCGAAAGCCGCTTAATTTACGAAATCGTCAAATGACCGGCCGATAAATTACGCCGACGAGCGAAAAGGGGTATACTCTCATATGTGTGTGTGTATATACACGAGAAAGAGAGAGAAAAAAAGTTAAAAAGCCGCCAAGAGCGCGCGCATGATTATCGCTGGATTTATAGGTTTTTACGAGAGCCATAAAAATTCCCGGGCGAAAGGGATCACGCGCGCGAATTTCCTGTGTGTGTATAATAGAGAGAGAGAGAGAGGACGAGGTATAGCAGAGCTTGTGAGAGAGAGAAAGAGGACAATTGTTGCAAGTTCAGAGGAAGTACTCAAATTTGGATTTCCTGCGGAGAAGAACAAGGTGTATATACTAAACGATAAGATTATTTTAAATGTAAAAAATGTATTAGTTTATTCGAAAATTTTTGCCAGACGACTAAGATTACGAAGCGCGCATACAAATATTACAAGTATAGCGTCTGAGCGAATGACCACAATCGGCTGAGCCTTATAATTGAGACGAAGAAAAATTCCAGGGGATCAGCCGCATAATCGTCTCTCTTCTTCTCTTTCACAAAGCCTCCGCCGTGTCTCTCTCGCCGCGGAGAGAAATAGAGAAGAAGCCCGAGCGCGGCGAATTCAATTTTCTCCTCGTCCCGGTGTATATACATGTAATACACGACACCGATATATACCTGCGCGTGTATATAAGTGACTTACTTTACATAAGTATATAACTTTCACTCGGTCGCGATCCCTTACATAAAAATGGCGAAAAAAAAGTATCGATATTATAACAATGTAATATATAGACCGACCGATCGTCAGACGACCGACAAAAAAAGGAGCGAGTCATCTCTCTCGAGAACCCATAATCATCATCGCTCGTCTGGCCTGGCGTGGGTTTTACCCAGAAATCGTCTTTTCTCCGGCGGAAATGTCGCAAGTGCTGAATTAGCAAGTGGGAAGTCGGAATTGGGCAGACAGCACGGCGCGAGAGAGCCTGCATTACTCATTGCTGTGTCTGTTTGTTCTCGTCGGCTACTTCTTCTTCTGCTTCTTCTTTTTTTCTCTCGCGCACGTCGAGACTACTACTGCTCGAGAGAGAGAGAGAGAGAGAGAAGTTAATTTCCGCGAAGTTTTCGGAGTCTTAGACGATGCGCTCATGATATTATAGTCTCATCAGCAATAATTATACCGGCTATCCTGGACGCACTGTGTGTGTAGCACTTTGCGAAAAATAATCGAGCGAGAATCGCAAATTAATTGCACCGCCGCTCCACGTGAAGCTTGTACATACACCGATGCACACTCGTATATATGCTTAATAAGAGAAAAAAAGCGAACGCGCGTCATGCGCGTGCATAAATAAAGCCCCTCTCTCTCCTTCGTGAGTATAAAAACAGCGAGTGGAATTAATTTTCGGAGCCTCTCAGCTCTCTCTCTCTCTCTCCCTTATAGCCCTTGTATATAATTCCGAGAATCAATTAACCCTCAATTTTTCCCTACTACTGTGAAAGTCTCTAATCGTAATCTCGTCACTTTATGCGCCTCGAGTGGACATCTGTTATAAGAGTAAGTCTTTCCCGAAAATTCCAAAGGTTCACCTGTTTAGGACGCGCGCGCGTGCGAGTAGCTGAGGTCGACGCGCAGGTATATATACGTATATAGAGAGTCTTTTGCGGGCTTGGCACCTTTTTCTCTTTCCTACGGGTGGTCCCTTTTTCGGGGGGGAAGACGCTCTGTGTGCGTGCGTAAGCGGAGCAAGAGAGAGAGAGAGAGGCTCTTTATAGAGCAATTACGTGAATCGGCAGGATTCGGCCGCGAGCCGTTTTCGAGAGAGAGGGTGATTGCCGAGGATGCGGAGGATGGGGGAGAGAGAGAGAAGGATTAATTTGGGGGATGGGAGGAATTTGGGGAATTTTTGCAGCTTCACGTCGTCAATTTGTCAACCGCCTTTATGTGCGCGAATTATATTTTTGTAATATTCACATTAAGCTATGTAGAGTAAGCAAAAATCGCGTTCAAAATCCAATTTAAAAAAGGGAGGGAAATCAATCGAACGTTCTGAATCCAGTAGTCGACTTCCGTCCTGAGAGTAAATATTTATCCAGTCTCTAAAGCCCCGGGATCAGCAGCAGCAGCTCCAAACAGAGTTAACACAGCGGTCTTTTGTCGGGGCACAAAGCGGCAGCCCTCGAAAACTCATTCACATCTCTCATCCCAAGAGAGAGAAGAAGGTAACATCAAAGCTCTCGAAATCATTCATAAAACGAGAAAAGGCTCGCTGACACATCCACCGACAAACCTCCCACAGTCCCCGAGCGAAGAGAGGAAAGGAATCTATCCATCCCCGGTCGCGCGCGCCGCATATCTCCTCTTTAAAAAGAGAAGAAACAAAAAGAAGAAAAAAAAATGCCGCTCTCTCTCTCTCACCGGGCGACCAATTTTCCACCTCAGAAGCAACAGCAGCAGCAGCATTTCCATCGTTCCCACACTGCTGGACCGATTCGCAGTGAGTCATCGCGGCGCCACAGCGGGGGCGGGATATGCACTCTCGACTGCGTTCAAACTCATATTTTCCCGACAGGAAAATGGACTTTTCTCTCTCTGTGTGTGTGATGCCGTGTAGCTTAGGGAAAAATCGCCAGAGATAAGGATGCTGAACTTGAAAAATTTCGAAGAAACATCATCAGGTATAGCCTTGGCGAGAGGTACTCGACTTCTTCTTCTTTTCTCTCCGATGCGTTGTGTATATACTGCTGCATCCGAGAGACACGTATATTTTTATTACTCTCTCTTTCTCTCAATAACGATTTTAAATCGGCCGTCCAATTACACATAATTGCGCGCATAAACGCTACTCCATTATAATAGCCCCCCCAATCTTCCCCCAGCAGCTACTTATACCACACCGCGCACACGCTAATTCAGAGCCATCTCTCGCATTCCATCCCTCAATCCAGTCCTCTATGCAAATGCCGCTCTCGCGCGCGCGTGAGCTCAGTAGTCGATGTATATCTATATCTGCAGCGCTCTTGTCGTCACGATTGAACGAGCCACCCGCGCATCGCGAAGATCGGTATCTCCCCGATGGCTTCGCGGAATCGTGACAAAATTTCTATATCGTCTCTCTCTCTCTCACTGCAGTGTGTATGTGTGTGTGTATAAGAGATTCCTCTCGATTTCGCGGATCCTTTGTTTCGGAGCGCGCCTTTGTTCTTCTTCTTCTTCTTCGGCTGCATAGTTGCGTGCGATGCTGCGGTGGTCGTCGGTTAGGTTCGATCTTTCGTGCGTCGCTGATCGGAGCGAGATCTGACTTTGCTGGAGAGGTGAGGACGTCGTCGTTTTTTATTATAGCTATATGGGAGAGATATATATAGGGTTGTGTGCCGCCGCCGCCGCCGCCGATGATGTTACGTCTTATTCGCAGAGAGACGCGCTGATTCTGGGTGGTGGGTATACAAAGGATCTTCGATTATAATAGGTATTTAAGGAATGCCACGGGGAATTATACGTTCCAGGACGTGTTCGACGCGCATATTTACATTGGACGAATGTCTTTCTCGGTATAGGATGAGAGAAAATGAAGGCGATCGACGACATATCGAATTATATCCTCCTCGCGAGCTTTTTTCCCATGGCAGAGTCGCCGAGTCTACCAGCGCAGCGGCTCACACACACGTACGTACGCACACACGCGAATCTAAAAATACCCATCGTCCCGAGATTCGCCGGGCCAAATCCGCGGCTCGTTTCTCACAGAGAGCGTACGTACCCTCGATCCCAGCAGCAGCAGCAGCAGCAGCAGCGAAGAAGCAAAGAGAGAGAAGAAGACACATCCCCGCGGGGCTGCCGAAGAGAAAGAGAGAGAGAGAGAACGACGGTAAAGTGCCTTCCACGAAGGTGGTCTCTCATTTGGCCACACACAAAATGATAGTCCGCGCTCGCTCGCGCGCGCGCGGCTCTCTCGCGGCTCGAAAACCAACGAGAGGAGGAGGAGGAGGGAACGGCCCAAGGAGAGTAGTGTATGTGTGTGTGTTTGTGTGAGAGACCGGGTGTGGGAAATGTATGTGTACGAGGGGAAAAAAGCCGAGGGAAAAGTGAAAATTAGGAGGTTGGCTTTGGATGATTAATTGCAGTGCTCGACTTGATAATGATGTTTCCTTTCAGGTCTCAATGAAAATGTTACATTGTCTTGTCGTCGGAGGATAAAGACTATTGTGATGATGAGCATCGTTGACGATTATTCCGATACACAGCGTCGCGTTGTTCTAAACGCATATTAGAGATGAGCCGAAGAATGTCGAGGAAAAAAAAAAGAAGAGCCGGAATGACACAGAGGAATAAAAGACAGAATCATCACGACGGGTGGCTATAAGCAAAGCTGGCCATTGATAATTACCGAAGCAGCCCTTATATTCTCCTGATGCCTAATACCGCACACACGTGCGCGGGTGAGCGCAAGCGCTTGATAATGACGGTGATAAAGATTCGAGGCCCTTTTTTCGGCAGCTATTCGCGCACCTCTGCAATCATCAGAAGCAGCAGCAGCAGCAGCATCCGCACTGCTATGATTACCTGCAGCAGCAGCAGCAAGTTGGAAAGAGAGTCGTTAAAGAGGGGCTCGTTTCTACTCGATCCTTTTTCGCGAAATAACATGTCGGCGGATAATGGTATCGTTTTAGCGCCGCCGCGCTATATATGCTTGTTCTACGTCTCAACCAGAAGATTCTCTCTCTGCGAATTAAATCGAGAGAGCCATTCCTTTCCGCCTGTCTGCGGCTGTGCGTCTATATAACCGGCCTATACTGCGCGAAAGTGATACTTTTCGAGGCTGTTGAGCTTTTGTGATGCTGGTATAGCTTTGATTGGGAGACGAGAGCTAAAGAGAGAGCCGCCTTTGTGAGATGCCGCTAATGTGATTAGCCGCGCGCCCCCTTTTGTTTGCATAATTTTTACACGACTTTTTCTGACGAGCAGGCGATATTATATCGATTTTCATTCTGAGCGATTTTCACGCCGAATCTTTAACACAATGCGAGAGAGAGTGAGCTGATCTCGTGTTTACACAAGTGATTGAAATAGCCGATCAGAGGATCGGCGCGGCTATGCTAACAAGTGAATTCTAAAAACACACACGCGCAGCTCGTAATTCGTTCTGAGAAGGGTCGAAAAATATTTCAAAATCCACGTCAGGTACACAAAAGCCTGTGGCGCGCGCGCATATAAGTATACTCTATTCGAGGCGTGTCGAATCAATTGAATCGATCACTGCGATGATGATGCTGATGTTATATGGCTTCCCGTTTGCACTTCCCGCTGCGGCGATGGTCAAACTATGCGTATATTATACAAGTGACGACCGTTATAATGAGCGCGCGATAGCTTTTATTGAATTTTTCCAGAGACTTTTCCGTTTGTATGCTGCATATATAGGTATGCCTATAAGTCATCTGGCGGGTGATGGAAATTCAAATTTAGTGGCGCGTACGGTGTGTGCTTATAATTCACCCGCGGCGTGGAATTCCCGAGTCGGCTTAATTTATTAAAATTCCTTTTTGGATTTGAGAAAAAACAATAATTTATATAAAAACGCACATATATAATACTGCGCAAGGACATAAACGACTTCCTTCTTACTCGGAATCATCGTCGAGGTGCAGACGAAATCGTAGAGCCGCGTTATCGTAATTTTCCCGCGCAATTCTAAATCGGTTGCGGCTTCTGGGTATAAACAGCCTCCGCTGCTGCGAGAGATCGACGCTAATAATCGGCCAAGTCACGCGCTCTCGGTGAAAGCGCGCTCGCGCGTGCAAGCTGCATAGCTCGCGTGCAGCTCGCGCCTACTTTGGAATAGATCGTGTCGGATTGTGTGTGTGTGTATACGGATAGAAGCGACGCGGGGAGTGTGAAATGAGAGATTAATGAGGATCGGTTGATACTTTTAATGTGGCTAAAATTTAGCGAATAATTGCGTTATTTAAATCCTGATGATAGGAGATATAGTATCAACCGCAAAGAGAAGCTAAACACTTGCGAAAATAACGATACAAAATAAAGTCATCGCGACTGACATAACAAATTGCAGGGAATACAAACATTACGCAGATATATATATATTACAGGCCGGCGCGGTTATATACGGGCGCACGCGAGAAAATAGAGCATAAATCATTTCTCGGAATAACGCGCCGCGCGCGCGCGGCAAATTACGCCTCGCTTTTCAGGCTAAACTCTGTTTGTTCTACATTATATATACGCGACTATTTGGGACTAAACAATATCCGTTTGATTTATCATCTAGGTAGAAAGTTTTTGCACACACGCACACCTCCCACGACGAGTTGATTAGCGTGTGAAAAAAGTGAGCGTCGGCGGCGGCAGGTATACTAGAGGTCGCTTTATATCGGCAATAATTTTTCATCGCCCCGCGTGAATCAGCCGTGAGAATCTTTTCGTATACAGCTACGTATGCGAAAGCTCGCGCAGGAAGCGATAAACATTTTCTCAAATGAGACTCCGCTGACAAATCGTTGCGCGGTCTATTTGAATACCACGGCATCAGAGATATGATCGATATATTTAGGAATTTATCGCTGCTTGTACGAGGAATCGATCTCGATAAATCGCAGACTTTCCCACTGACTGATTCAGATCTCGTAATAGTCATCGGATCGCTGATGCAAGGGATGAAAGAAAGAATTATTAAACAACGTCGCAGTCGCGCGCGTATATTCGAAATTCCGCGAGAACTCGAGCTTCTTCTCTCCCAGCGAAGAAGAAGCAGAAGCAGAAGAAGAAGAAGAAGCTTCAGAGAGAGAGAGAGAGAGAGAGAGAGGTAAAGGAATGGCACGGCGGTGAGGAACAAGGGAGCGGAGAGCGACTCTCTCGCGAGTTCTCGAGCGGTTGCTGCCCCGCCCCGGCTTCAGGGTCGTCTTAATTACCGGGTGGTCCAGTTCGGAACCCCATAAATATTCCCTCCGCGGCGGCACTCTTTCTGCCCGACTCGCTTCTCTCTCTCTCTCTACCTTCGCTGATGCAGCAACGAGTGTATAAGACTGAGAGAGCGAGAGAGATATCGATAAACGCAGCGACAGCAGCGCGGATGATAAACAGAGCAAAAGAAGCTCTAGTGGGAAAGGATTCAACGTCTCTCTCTCTCTCCTAATGTTCTAATCCCGCTGCGAGAGATAAGCTACTCGCGCGGATATGGTTTGCTAGCGCTCCGCTGATCGGTGAGGGATAAAAAGGAGTCGCAGCTTCTTTCCTTCCTTTTTCGAAGCTGCTTCTTGCGCGCGGACGATAAATGAATTATATACGTACGTGAGGCCTGCCAGGCAGAATTTCGCTGCCTAATTAATTGCCGCCGGGCGCTCAAAGCGGGACTGCAGTGGAGGAGGAAAAAATTTTTTCGAAACTTCTATACTTGTCGCACATAGTCAAGTCTTCCGAAGATTTTCTCTACGGCCGTCCGAAAATATGAATACGCTCGCAGTAATATATCATTATTCGTAATATATGCAAAACGCAAGAGTATTTTTCGCATATACGCACACGTACTCTCAGAACTAAATGTTGAAAGCCGCAAGAATATGATTTGCGTAACGATTTGCTGACGGCTAAATTACAGAGCACCGCAGAGCCGCCTCGAAACTCGCGGCAAAATTAAAAACTCTCAACTACTGTATATGCACTTAATAATTCAACGGTAGCCGGCGACGAAGATAAAAAGAAAGAAAAAAAGAAAGAACCTATTATGTGGACTCACTCGATTCGGGAAAAATCAACACCAGGCTAATCGGATTAAAGAACTCGAGATATAGGTACGCGCGGTGAGAGCTGCTTCAGAAGCTCGCGATCGCATCACAAACTCGCCAGGCGAGAAAACCGATCAATTTTATCTCCGATTTCATAGACGCGCGCGGTTGTTTTCCGCTTATATCTGGATTCAGCCGACTTTATGGCTCTGCAGTGCACGCAAGAAAAAGACTTAATCGCGTAATGAATATGCATATATACACATATCGCACACCTCGTCGTCGTCGCTCTCGCTATTGCTGCTGCTGCTGCTGCTCTTATTCCGAATGGGAATTACGCACACTTTGGAAAAAAGTAAACTCGCATTCCACCCCGATAATTAAGGAAAACAATAAGGAAATCAAAGTAACTCTACCTACACTCGCTCGATCTCAGCATCAGCAGCAAAGAGAGTATATAGTGTACATATGGTATACAGCAGCTGCGGGGGCTAATTAAAGCCATAGCCGACAGCCTATATATAACCCCGGAAAAAAGGAGCAAGTCAAACAAAAACCCGACAAAATTACAACACGTCCAAACTCGAAAATCAATTGGCCCGCGCTCGCGCGCGGCGCACAAAGGCCCATCGATAAGCCGCGCCGCGCGTAATACACACACACACACACAAACACACGCACGCATCCGAAATCCGAAGAAGCGAGGCGGCAGGGGGGATCGCGTCGAATCTCACGAGAGAGAGAGAACCTCGTCTCGGAGAGCAGCGAAAGGGAGCCCCGTTTAAAAAAGCAGACAAACTGGAGTCGAAAGAGAAGAAGAAGAAGAGCTGCGGCAGCAACAGCAGCAGCAGCAGCAGAGAGAATAGCGGCTAACCAGAGAAAAAGAGAGAGAGAGAGAGAGAACATATCCCTTTATCTCCAGCATCTCGCCTACTCCCGCCTCATCGAGATGCTTATCCGCGGCCCGATGTAATTATCTTATCTCAGAATGTAAAGCTGGAATAATTGAAAAAACAACATGCAATCAGGACGCTGCTGTTGTCGCTGATGCTTATTATTCTTTTTCTCTCCCTCTCTCTCTACAGTCGTTTCTCGAATAACTATGTGTGAGAGTCGCGCGCGCGCTGTGTTTTAGGCTTTCTCGGGATTCCAGCCTAATTTCCGAAAGTGTCCCGGGAGAGAGAGAGCATCGTCCACAAGAAAGATCGGGGCATTTCGTACAAATTAATTAAGTGGCGCAAGAAACTATCAATTGGAATTCCGAGGAAAATTCCTCGGCTCTATTAAATTATAGCTCGATCCTGTGCCGCCGCCGCGGCTCCCGTTTTTCGTCAGACTTTTTTTCCCCGGGCTAATTCGCCGGATCGCCGGCGTTTGGCGGCGAATTTTATACGGATGTGTAGCTCCTGATGATGCCGAGTGTAATTAAATTAAAGGGCAATTAAGTTTACTTTTCATTTATACCGATCACCGATATTCCAATATTTCTTCAACAAATCACTCTCGCGTCGATCTATATTAATACACCGATCTCATACCGATCTAGCGATATAACCGGCATCACGCACACACACACGCACACGGGGCTCCCGGCACTTGGCTCACGTCCCTGATTCGTGTCGTCGAGAGAAGTATGCGTGTGCCGCTGCTGCAGAGCGAGTCGTGTGCCTTTGCGCTCCGAGAGGAATAATCGAGCTGCGGCGACTCGCGCGCGCGCGCACACACAAACCGATCTTCTCTTTCTCTCACTCGATCTGCAGTGCTGTGCTTCTCTCGATAAGCCCATACCTCGCCTATACAGCACACACTGCAGCAGTCGGTGTCGGGACTCACTTGCCGATCGTCTCTGCGGAGATCGGCTTCTCTCTCTCTCTCTCTCGCTCTGCTACCGCTGCCGTATATATACCTATATACACCTATATATACACACAGAAACGCCGAGAGTGAGAGAGAGAGAGAGAGAGACTCGGACGGCCTCGAGCAGCGCCTCTCTAGCGAGCGCTGCCGCTGCTGCTGCCAGCCAGTCAGTAATCGCCCGAGCGGAAAGCCAGCAGCAGCGCCTCAGAGTAGAGTAGCTGCGCTGCATTACAATATAGTGTGGTGTTGGCGCCGATTTTTCGCCGACGTGCATTCAAGTATATACCTTACAGCTGTGCTACCAGTAATCGGAGTTCATAGCAACCTGTGTACTGCTCGATCGTCATAGCAGTGTACGTGACTGTTGTGCTTCTCTTGTAATAAACCTCAGTGTGCGTAATAAACCGAGACGCACCAGCAGCACATATCAAGCGCAGGAGAGTGAGAGAAAGATAGAAAGTGCGAGATCGTTACGAAACCTGGACACGCTCTCCTCTCGAAGAGTATCTCACTAGATTATGCTGAAATCGGTGTGTAAAGCAATCGCGTCAGCGCGAGTGTGATGCGCAAACCGCATTGAATACCTACACACACGCATATATACATATAGACGTGCGTGAGCTCCAGGAAGAAGGAATCCGTAAAGGAGAACGCGAGAGCCAGCGAATGGAGAACGCGGGACTACGTTTCACCAGCAGCAGCAGCGGCGGCAGCAGCATCAGCAAGCGAGTGTGACTCCCGTGTGTATAGCTGCTATATACTGCGCGAGTGTGTATGCGCGAAAAGCAACGGTACGATGTAACGCGCGCGCGCGCGGGCGACACTGCACGATTTCTCGCACCTGTTACCGATCTCTTCGTTTCATTCTTTCTCTTCGGTTTGCCTGACGTGCACAATTGCTGCAGGACCTACTCTCTATACTCTACCGCTCCACAGTGTCTTGTAATCCATCCATAATACTGCTGTCTGCTCTCAGTGCGATTAGTGCGCTATAGAATATCCTTGTGCGAGAGTATAATTACATATACACAGTGCGCGAATCGTCGAGATAATAAAGTCGAGTCGCTGAAGAAGAGATGCCGTGGCTGATGCTGCTGACGCTTCGGACCCACGGCTAGAAGGTGATTATATATTCTGATTTCTTAGTTTTACAGGGGAAATCCTTGTGTATCTGTGTGCCTAGTATACAGGTACATACGTATACATACCGGTCTCTGCGCGGTTCCCCGATCATAGATTCATCCGAAAAACGGTACTTTCTGGTTTCCTCTCCACGCGACACCTATATTATTGAGATGAGACGAAGCTTCGCATTCCGAACGAATCGTGCGGGGGCCTATGACGCGTTGGTAAATAAAAAAATAAATAAATTTATCGCGAAACTTTTTTACCGCTAATATTTATGCACACGAAGGAAGCTCATCGTGTGTCGGCAGAGTAAGAGAAAAAAAAGACGATGAGGAGGAAAACGAGAGTCGTAAAAACATTTTGTGAAAGTATACCTCGCGCTCGCGCGCGAGAGAGTCTCCGCATCTCGGCAGCAGTACGGCGCGGACTTGATAAAAGTCGCAAAAGTAACTCACGGGAAATTACGAGAGCCGCTCTCGATGTTTATACCTCTGGTGAACTTTTTTTTTCTGCGTATATGCAAATGGTTATAGGTTCTAGAAGCGGTTTCCATCGCGATTTCCTCGGAGTATATAATATAATATATAAGTCTTCTCTCTTCCGAGATATGCGGTCGGAATCGAACGCGATTATTTTCGACGATGACGCGCTCGCGCGTGCCAGAAAGACTCGTTTCCACGAGAGCCTCTTATTCGCTCATCCTCCGCCGGATGCCGATGCTTCTATATAAAATTCCAAAATGTGCTTAATGCTCAGTGGAAAATTCACACGACGGTCTGCTACTACCTACTTTGCGGCCGAAAATTCAGAGTATAGTATTAAGGCAAAGGTCGTCAAGACCCTCTCCTCTTTAGCCCCTCCCGCAATACTATTATACTGTACTCTACTTGGACGATTCGCCGAAATGACACTGCGTCAAAGGGCACTTGCAGTTTTATAGTCAGAGATTTGCCCGACCTACGTATATAAATATACACATAATCTTTTACGGTTCTCTCTCTCTCTCTCTCAATACATTATACGCAGCTTTGTGCGGATTGTGACCGTGTCGTAAATCAGTCCTAATATAGGTGAGGCTGTAGAGAAAAGGTTTATTTTCACGTAAACAGCTTCTCGTCAAGTTGTATTATAGGCAGCTATACAGGTATACAATAAAAAGTGCGTGTATATAGGTATAATATGACTGTGCTCCGGAAAAACGAAGCCGGCGTGACATTCGGTGCTCTCAACGGCTCTTCCCTCGGCGGCAACGGCAGCCTGTACAAATAACGTATAACGAGGGAAAAGCGAGAGTACATAATTATAATAAGCTGCGAGAACGGTAGACCCGTCGACGCCTAGGACGTGTGTAATTACGGATCCGGAAGCGCATGTATACCTGCAGCAGCATATATAGCAAAGTCAGTGGTGCAGTTGGTGTATGGGCGGGAAAAACGGCTTTTCACGTTTCTCTTCAGTCGAGCCGTGTTCGACAATATTGTAATATATTGTCACCCTCTTGCGATCTTCTATTGCACGTGCATTATGATGGGTCACACAGTTTACAGCCAAAGCTTACGGCGATTTGCAGGTAACAGTGTATACAAGTATCGGGGGGGAGGATATACGGGTACCTGCTTTTATTGCGCTCTATATAATATCGAGAACAAACACGTGCTGACGGAATATTTGGCAGCCGCACGTGGGGTCGTATTTTTGTATATAACCAGGATCATATAACGCGCAGTTCGACGACGCACTCTTGCTTCAGAATCATAAAACTTTACTAAATTTCAATGTTTTTCGATAAATTCGGTGCACTCTCGAAAGCACCATCTTGCCCCGGAGTCCCCAGGCGAGCAGCACGAGGTCCTCGAAAACAGCTCTATCAAGCAGCTCTCTCACGATCCCCATAAGCCCGAGATGAGAGTCCAAAAGAGAGACAGAGCTCCCCTGTATACAGCACAGTACAAGAGAGAATCGGCGGCGGCGGCGGCGGCGGCGGCGCAGTGGCTGGTCGGAGCGGACGCCTGAGCGTCTCGTGCGATTGGTGCGTGGGCGGGCGCGTCGCCGCGAGGTGGGGGCAGCCGAGGGGGAGGAGAGAGAAAAAAGAAAATGGTAACGCGGCAAAGCTCCTCGGCTATACTCCTCGACACGGCAGTCGGATATCCGAGCGCCTGCGAGGAAAGTGCCGCCGTGAGCCAAGTTATATGTGTGTGTGTAGATTTTTTTTCTCTCTCTCTGCACTAATATACTTATCGTATTACGTATCGGTGATCGCTGCAGGAAGTAACGCACCTGTATAGACACGTGTGTACCAGTGAGTGTGACATGGCTGTTGTGATGCGTTGGAAATTTAACCGATAACAATAACAACAACTGTATAGGTTCATACGTCGGAGCTGTCATACGGAGAGTGTGTAGGTATATCGAATCGATCATTCATAATAGTCTAATAATCGTACAACGCGCCCGTGTGTATACGTCTCTATATAATACCGATGCTGGTGCGAGTGATTTTTATCGGACATAATCGAAGAGCCCAATTACCGCAAAACCAACAAGCCAAAGTAATCTCGACGTCCCATCTGACTCTCCGCATCATAAAAGCCGGAGAGTGCATCGACGTGTCAAAATAAACGAAAAGCTTCTTTCGAAAATTAAAATATCAACTCTTTCTGGGGTCTGCGGTGTGTGTACGTATTCACACACAAAGACTCTCTCAGCACACACTCGATAAAATCGGCGAAATCGAGGCTGAATCGCCCGCGGCATCAGCTCGCTATCCTTGGCATTGTTGGAGGTAGAGTATTATATAGGTACACCAAGCCATGTAGTATATAGCTGCTCCAAGTCCCTTCCGGCGAGAGAGCTTGTATGCGCGAGAAGAAGACTCGCGCCGCCGGCGTTTCTCTCTTGAGGAGAGGTGGACTCTCCGCTGAGAGATAGAGATCCGAGATTATGAGAGCCTCCGCAGCAGACAGCTTGGCTCTTGCCGTCTCTCTCTCTCTCTCTTTCTACCTTCGGTTCGCCTTTCTAGATTCTCTCGAGTGCTGCTGCTGCTGCTGCTGCTGCTTCTTCTTCTTCGCCGTGTATATGCGAGGTTGCCGCGGCCGCTTTTTCGTTACGGATCGTTCGCTGATGATGACGATGGGATACATATGCGCTGTGTATGTGGGTTTTTCGGGGATCGTTTGTTTGTTTCGGCGTCGTTTTTTTCTCTCAGTTTGGCGTTGAATTACGCCTGAAAAATCTGATAAAACGGACATGATCGTGGTGTTTTAACATATCATAACCGCGGCCGATACACTTTTTTACAAGCGAACAATGCTCTATGCTGCAGGTACGAAAGACAAATTGGTATAAAGCCAGTCCTGTCTTTCTCTCTCTCTCTTCTCTCTTCTTTCTCCTTGTGTTCGGAGCCGCTGCCATATACTCCTTTATCTTCCCTTTTTCATCTTCTCCACCTCCCGATGCTTACACGACGTCATCGTCATTCATCCTGAATGGCCGGCCTGTATATACAATACCTGTATATACGCGTGTGATGCACAGCCTACTCCAAGCAGCCGACCGCCGGCAAGAGGGGAATGATTTATTTCGAAAGGCAAAAACACTTGTCCGTCATTACGGAGGAGTTATTCCAGCTTTTCCTCGTATACGCCTCGCCTCCTCCTTCTTAGGCTGTCTACATATAGGTGTATATCACACTATATAGTAGCCGGTGAATGTATATATCTTTGATTACGTCGTTCGGATGAGATGCCGCTGTTGTTGTTGTTTGTATATCGTTTGCGCGAAAGAGTCTCTGGTATTTTCGTTTTGGTCCATTGTTCTCTCGGATCGATCAACTCAACTGCAGGACACACGCGCAGTGAACTGAATAAAATTGGTTACACGCACAATTGCCTTCGCATCATCATCATCATCATCGAGACAGCGTAAGCCGAGATCGATCGCGTGTTAGCAGACTTTTTCAATACCGATTTCCCTTTATACCGATCTTCTTCGCAAGAGTGTACAGTACAAATATACCACACGCTCGGAAAATCCGATACGCCATAACCGATCCTGGCGCCAGCCGAAGAAATTGACACCCGATCGCGCATCACGTGCTCGGCTCATGTCCTACTAGTATATACCGATCTCGCGTGTATATTATACACACTCACGCGCGGAGATCGGTCCGAGCGATGGAAAATCGAAAAAGCGCGGGCGAGAGAAAGTCGTGTGTGAAATCATGTAACGATTTCCAGGCATATAATCGCGAGATATTAATAAAGCTCGGTATTTATAGAACTGGGATGGACGTATTCCGTTCAAGGTGATGTGGAGGAGGGAAAGCGCCTGCGAGCATGTGTGTATATTTTGTTACGAAAGTGATCGGGATTAGCTGATATGTATACAATGCGCTTGCGTTATACTGTACTGGCCATGAGAATACGAAATTGTGACTCGATCGATAAGAGACCGGTATTATAAGTCGAGATCGTTTTGTCAGTAGGTTACGCTCGTATTGCAGTAATAACTATTGATTTTTCAAAGTACGTCGAATTCACACATACACCGACGAAAAACACTCGAGACTCGTTCCGAGAAATCCTCAAATGTTATATGTACACAGACAAAAGAGGCAAAAAGAAAAAACACGTGGTCTCGCAATTAGCGTAGAAACGCGAATAGGAATTACCTCGTTCAAGCGAGCATCAGCCGCCTATATAGACACAAATCGTCTCTTCGTTCCACACCAGACTGGCTGGCGCGCGCGCGAGAGAGAGCAAAGTAGCACGACTTTATTGCTTTTAATAACGCGCCACGGAAACGCGCAAATGCAAAGGCAAACAACGAGCGACGCCGAGCTCTTCCTAATACTTTATTTATCCATGCCGATCTCCGTGCCGATCTTTTCTCTTTCCTTTTTCAGCTCGCTCGCTTCCTCGAATCGAGGAAGATCGAGTTATTTTTTGCGCGGAAACGTGTTTTCCGTGAACACGTAGCTATGTACGCGTCGCGATCAAAATACGCTATTTTTAGTGGTCTGTTTATGTTTTTTGCGAGTTTTCTCCCGGGAAATGCTCGATCCCGCGAATAAAATCGAAGATTTTCACTCGAGAGAGGCTTCCAAGAAGCTGCTGCTCCTGCCACGAGTGTATAGGTATACTGTAATCCGTTTTCGTATGGCACCAAACTGTCTAGCTGAGGTAACCTTGCGTCCTCTCTCTCTCTCTCTCTCTCGCGCATAACACAGCTCTGTGCCGCCGCAGCCGCGCGTCGAGAGGATCGTTCGTATTCAATATGCGCGCTATACACACTTATGTACCATACAAAGAACATTTTTCTCTCGCGAGCGTGCATACGCAATGAATTCTCTCGCACTACACCTCCTAATGGGATATGACAGAGTGTGACGAACGCGCGGAATGTGTTTGGATAACAATTAATTATGTGTAATATATTGTAACGAAATTTTGATTTGTCTCGTTTCAGGAGTGGCAGCAGAGCGAGCAGTGACTGACCGTCACGATGCGCATGTCGCTGCTGCTGAGACTGGTGTTAGCGGCAGCGGGTGCGCTGGTGGCGAGCGCCGAGCAGCTCAGCGCAAGCGAGCTCGCCCCGGCCGACGAGCGATCCCAGCGACATCAGGAGCAGCAACGCACGCGAAGCCGCACGACGACACCACCCATCACTAGCAGTAGTTTGAGAAGCGACGAACCCGAGATGGACGAGACGGAACGAGCCAAGGCCATAGCTGGCCTCGAGACGAGTCTGCTGACGCTGCTGGGATTCTCCAGGAGGCCGAGGCCTCAGAAAAACGGACAGGCTCACGTTCCCGAGCATCTCAAGCAGTTGTACAGGAGACAGAGCGCCAGCGGTGTCGTCGACATCGCCAAGAGGGGGATCAACGCTGCGAATACCGTCAGGTCTTTCGTTCATGTTGGTGAGTACGAGTTTCGTTTGTTGCTTTATTTGAAGTAGTCCTTTATGGCACCGTGAGGTTAGGTCAGAATGGACTGCTTATGCCACGGATAGACGTGACATAGGACTTATGCTAGTCAGTGCTATAATAGTACATTGTAGAGAAAGAGCCGCTAAACGTGCGCGCGAGAGTAAACTTGACTCCTCGAAAGAGAGAGAGAGAGAGAGAGAAAAAGGAAGAGAATGACGGGGGAGAAGCACACAAAGCGCGGGACGGAGGCGAAAATAAACAAGAATCGGCCGCACAATGCGGCTGTTTGTGTATTGTATACACACCAGCTACTCACAATGTGCGGCCGTCTTGTATAATCGCTATTTTACACACTGGACACTGGCTTTCGAGGATATAAATTGTAA
This sequence comes from Cecidostiba fungosa, assembly GCA_900474305.1. NCBI lineage: Eukaryota > Metazoa > Arthropoda > Insecta > Hymenoptera > Pteromalidae > Cecidostiba > Cecidostiba fungosa. The sequence continues at coordinate 53,964 of UCOJ01000350.1, forward strand.
CTTATACACTCTCGTTATTACAAAAAAGGAACGTATATAACTCACCTTAATCCGGCTTAATTCTCGGACGACCGTCCTCGAGAGGGAGACAAAAAGCGAAAACGGCCCCATTCACCAGCCGAAATCGGATTCGTCGCGCCGTCAACACTCGTGTATTCTTCGACTTTCCTCTTCTTCTTCTTCCTCCTCCTCTTCTTAACTCGATCATCCAAAGTCGACGAGTCTATAATGCGCCGCGAAACGCGACGATTTCGCCAAGAAGAAGAAGAGGGATAACGAGGCGTAATGTGTTTTTTGAGGACCGCTTTTTTTCGCACGTGCACGGGATTTACAACACACGAGTATACTCCGACGTATAGGTATACAGAGAGTCGCTTCCTCGTCTTACATAACGACGAATAAATCCAGCTTTTTCTCGAAAGATTATAAATATACACGGACAATACGGACACCTTGGCTCTGAATTATGTTTCCGCCGGCGCGCTGCTTCGTGTCGCAGCCGAAATCTGCCTACATTACAATAATTTCCGGAGGAGGCCACTGATGCCGCGCGAAAAAGAAGCAATAACCGCCTCTCCCGAGCGTTCAGTTGAAAAAATTTCGATGTATATTAGCACAAAAAACTCGTTCATTCACACGCACACAGGTTTGAACCTGCAGCTCTCTCTGCCCTCGAGAATTCCGATCACGCAGCGTCCTCGTGAAAAGGCGATAACGAAAAATCTTTCCCAAAAGAGAGAAGCCGCCGCGCTGTATACTCCTCGTCCCTGAAGAGAAAGAGAGAAGGTCCCAAGTGCAAACACGAGAAACCTATAGCGCCGACGGTCTAGGTATAGGTGAATTATGGGCCAGGGGTATCCGTGACGCGTGCGCCGGCGCTCGCAGCGGGGCGCGTATAGGTATATCAGTTACAAAGTGCAGCCGCGCTCTCTCTCTCTCTCTTTCTCTAATGCGGAACGAGCGGCCCTTCCGCCCCTTGGAATATGGCAACGACGACGCAGGTGGACGATGCTTTAGAAGACACTGAAAGAGAAGACAGAGAGAAAACACAAAGAATGGGCACTGGTTATAACGAGGAGTTTACGGATCGTTTGCGTTATATTGACGAGACGCGGGGGGCACAGCACTTTCGATACGTACTTACGAATATTCTCTGAAACTCTGACAAAGTTCGGATGCAAAAAAATATCGAGAGTAACAACCTGGAAATCGGTGCAAGAGAGCTGCCCATGAAACGATCGGCTTCACGCGCCGATGCACTCGAGCACGCGCTATACTTATACTTTTTCTTCTCACTTTGCGTGCATAGCTCGAGGCCGCGCGATATCAGTGGAGAAACGCGATGCCTCGTTAAGCCGCGATACGTATTCCCGACACGTCGCCCTTTTTGCTACTCGGAGTATACCTGTACGAGCTGCAGGATTTGCATTTCGCGAGAATCCGTTGTCGTTGAATGAAAAAAATTATTTTATTTTATATTGACGAAAAAAATTTCTCGCATACACGACCAAGATCGGCCATTACACTTCCGTTTTTGATGCAAAAAAGAAGCTGATGCGCGTGCGCGCGATTTTTCCTCATGATATCGCAGAGTCTTTCTTTTTCTCTGTCTCTCCCGCTATTTTTAGAACTTTTTCATTGTTTACCCGGCCGGACCTGTTCCTCTGCTCGCTCGAAAAGGAGCCGCAAGAAAGTCGCGTCGCGTTGACGTACTATATTTATAATACGTGCGAATTTTTTCACGGAAATTTTCGCCGTCTCTGTTTACCCGAAGAGGCAATTTTTAATCGACTTTTTGCGCGACGGACGCGCGCGTATAACCGCGTGTTTTTGCGGCTGGTGTTATTAATTTATGAATATGCAGATGAGGTGTTGATGTCTGATGAATATTTAGCCGAGAGTTGTATGTATTCTATAAATACGACTTTAATTATATAGTTCGCGCGCGGAGAGTTAAGTGTATTGACTGAGCGAGAGATTCATCAAAGTCCAATTTTATAACTCGCCAGTTTTTTTTTCGTTTTTATCATCGATCCATCGAGTTTTGTAAGAGGCAAATTATTAATCGACGAGAGATCGACACAGATTTTCTCTCGCTTCGCAACGGAAAGTGTATAATATGTGTGTGTGTGTGTGTGTGTGTGTCTGTCTCTCGCAATCGAAATGCACCTTGCGTTGGATGTGGATAGGACGCATGTGATGTCGATGGTCAGCTGAGCGTGGAATATTTACAGCGGAGGTATAAGCGCGTGATACAGATTATTGTGTGTTAATCTTTTGAGTATACATTGTGTGCAGTTAAATCACGAGCTTTACATACGTAGTTAAATCATGTGACTGTATAGCAGTAAAACAAAATAGTTTTGGACTGGCCTGCTTTCCCCCACCTCATAGTCTCTGGCTAGCGACGATAGATGGCGCATAGGCACTTCCTTCATCCCCCTCATCAGAATCTGCGCGCCGAGTGCATAGTGGTGGCAAAATTGTAAAGTTTCTACTATACAATCATTGTAAAACTATATAAATACAGTCAAAGAAGAGAAAAAAGAAAAAACCATGTCGCATAGGAATGTCACTAACTGCTGTAACCGCAATAAGCTGGTTTCACGTTTTACGCGAAATTGATCGGTATTAGTTCGAAGCCGTATATATAACAGCCGGCCTAAAACTACTCTCACGCTGGCCCAGCAATCATCCTTCCAATCCTCTCGTGTCTCGCGTTCCCCCTAATAACTCAATAAACAAACCCCCGTGTCCGAAAATCGTTCGGCGCAACGATCTCCCAACCGCAACCAACTAACTCACTCACTCACTCACGCACGAGAGAAATCACGATACGGTCGCGTGCACAATAACGTGTCGAAGCCCTCTTTCGGCTCTGCCGCCGCCGCCGCCGCCGCGATAATTGAGACGAATGGCATTTTAAGTGCGCCGCGAATTCATCGCCTCCTCCTCAACTCTCTCTCTCCTCTTTCCTCGAGAATAAGAGAGAAGCAGGAGAAGAAGGTATATAACACGGGGAGAGAGAGAGGGCTTAAAAAAAGGGAAAGAAGAGAGTCTGCGGCCGCATAAATCGCGGGGAACAATGAAACTGCTGCTGCAGCAGCCGGGGTGGTCCTCGGTCTCGCGAGCGGGGATAATATATTATATCAGCGGATAATGGATTCCGCTTACTGCACAATTTGCCCCGAACTTATGGGGGCCTCGACTCGCCTCCTCTTCTTCCTTCTCGATCTCTCGGAAAGACTCGTGCTGCCGCTGCTGCAGCTGTGTATTTTATTCAAACCGATTATGTCAAACGATTTTACGCTGAAGCTCTCCTTTCGTTATCGGCTCTCTACAACTGCTGCAGCCTCGGTTATTTTATCCTAGCCGATACGTACAATTACCGATGTGTCAATCTTCATTAACGACAGACGGATCGCCTCCTACATGCAAAAATAATTATACAACCGCGACGTGTATATCTGCAGTGCAATTACGTACACGAGATTAAACTGTCGTCGCCTCGGACGACGTGTCAATCCGATTACAACCGATACAACCTTCTTCCTTCTTCGCAAGAAGCCAACTTTGACCGCGGAAATTTTGCAGATTTTCGCGGATAAAGGGAGAGAGAGAGAGCAAAGACCTCGAGATTTCGCTTTCTAACCTCGACACGCGCTATTTTTACTCGACACGCGCCTCTCTCGAGAGATATACGAAAAAGAGCCGCACCGTCGACCGTTAATCCATTCATTAACATTATCCGGCCGTTACTACATTATACTCCGCGCGAAAGTCCTACCTCTCGTGCGCAGAACCAGGATTTATAATATCGCGTGATCGAGCGCTCGGCTACTATTTTCGGAGCTTCGCGGGTGAATCAGAGATATATCCAGTTTTTTGAATGAGAGATTTCAAGTGAGAGAGAGGAGCGCCCACTGCGTATATATAATATATACGCTGTATACGTTCTAACGAGTTGCGGCTATTTTTAACGTTTTTCTCATCGCCTAAATTCTTTTTTTGCGGACACGATATATGCCAGGTATATATTATCGAGGGTTCGAGTTTGAAGACCGTGTCATTTATTCGAAACAATATACGGCGTTTATGCGTTTTTTCGAAATAATGCATGTCTATTATTAGACACATTCTAGCGCGATGATGACTATACTACGGGAGAGAACGAAATCGCTTCGACGAAATCGCAGGATTCCGCGCTTGAATTTCGTCATTCCCTTTGTGTATATACGAGACTTCCCACCTGATGCGCACGAGCTAATAATAGTCCGAAAAACTCGTTTTCTCTCTCTCGTATATAGATACAGCAACCTTGAGTCATGTGCCACATGTCCCTACATATAAGAATTTGCACGCACATAAGTGAAAAATGAACTAATCCATCAATTGAATTTCTGTTTACAGAGAGCGACCTGGACGACAAGTTCAAATCGGCGCATCGATTCCGACTGTCCTTCGACGTGAGCAGCGTACCGGCTGGCGAACGACTGCAAGCAGCCGAGCTGAGTCTCAGCCGGGTGTCCCTATCGAGGAGGCCGTCAGCCTCCGAAGACATAAGGACGAACGAGGTGCCGAGGCTCGTGCGACTGATGGTCCACGATATCGTGCGGCCGGGAGTCCGCGGCAAGAGCAAGCCACTCCTGCGGCTGATCGACAGCAAGATTCTGGACATCAGGTCGAACGCGAGCGTCAGCTTGGACGTGCGTCCGGCGGTCGAACGCTGGATCTCCAAGGTGCCCGAACACAACCAGAACCACGGCCTACTCGTACAGGTATGTGAGAGATCATACGATGATTTAAGCAAAAAAAAAAAAAAAAAAAAATGTGGCGGTACGTCTAACCGATCGTTCTCTGCTTTCAGGTCGTAGGCGACTCGATAAAGCCGGGCAGTCCTGAGCACAGCAGCGAGCACGTGCGTCTCCGGCGAAGCTTGGAGGAGGAGCAGGAGAGTTGGCAGCGTTCCCGACCGACCCTCTACGCGTACACGGACGACGGGCGTAAGAAGATGTCGAGCGCGAGCGACATAATGGAACGACGAGCCCGTCGGGCGGCTCTTCGGAAGAACCGTCGCAAGGACGGCCGGGAGAACTGCCGACGGCATCCGCTCTACGTCGATTTCGCCGACGTCGGCTGGAATGACTGGATCGTCGCGCCGCCGGGCTACGACGCCTTCTACTGCCACGGCGACTGTCCCTTTCCCCTTGCCGATCATCTCAACTCGACGAATCACGCCATCGTTCAGAATCTCGTCTACTCGACGAATCCAAGTCTGGTGCCCAAAGCCTGCTGCGTACCTACGAGTCTTGGCTCCATATCCATGCTCTATCTCGACGAGGAGAACAAGGTCGTGCTGAAGAACTACCAGGACATGTCGGTGCTCGGCTGCGGCTGCCGCTGAACCTACTCTCTGCAACCGCGCCAACTCTATTGCGTAGAAAAGCGTATAGCTAGGACCGTTATTTGAATTATTTGAATTCTCAATATACGTACATATATAGATACTGACTCGAGGTATAGTGTGCAACTCGCCGATCGACGAAGAGACGTGCGCCAGCGCGTTCTCGGATCGAGTTTTATACCTACATCTCTATGCACACACACACACACACACACGTTTCATTACTCATTATACATATACCAATGAAGGACAGACCAGTAGAGAGAGACTCCGTTTTGTTGTAAATTACGATATAAAATATTTATTATGAAAGTGCCGTTGATTCGCGTTAGGAAACGACGAAGGCCGTTGCGCAAGTGCCAGTGCTTTTTCTTCTCGCGCGTATATACCTATACGCACACTCACAGACATTATATATATCTCGATTTGATTGAGAATCAAGCCTCGAATTCCGCACCGGCAAAGTTTCCGCTGCTGCTGCTGCTATAAAGGACGAGTATATAGTGTGCATATCAGCGGCAACCGATGCAGAGGAGAAGCAGAAGAAGAGGAGCAAGAAAGCGAGCGAGCGAGCGCGAGGCTTGAGATAGGCGAAGAAGCCGAACCTCCTTGGACGCGTATAATTTATTAATAAGGCTGCCGAGAAAACCGGTATAGATTTATATAGTCGCGTGTGTTCGCGCGCGCGCGCGCGCACAGACGCTATATACTCGTTCCTTTATGCATATATACGATACACACATACGTATATATCCATAAAAACGAGGAGCTGCTGCTGCTGCTGCTGCGCGTGGAAAAGTTGAGCCTGTCTCTGTATATATGTACATACATAGTACGACGTATCTCTCTGAATATATACATATACGACGACGTGTGCTTGTGTGCTTGTGTGACTGTGTGTGAGCGCGAGAGAGAAAAAGAAAGAGAGAGAGAGAAAGTGCGCGTGGCCGATCTTGCGTCATTGAAACAGTCAACAACCCGATATATGTATATGTGTGTCTGAGTGTACGTATGCGTAGTTGTATTCTCTCTGGTCGTTATATGTACATAATATATACGAGTGCCGGTGATTTTCCGACGGACGGAAAAGTGCGTGGGTGTGTCTCGAAGATTCTCACCTTTGCGCGTGTATTGGAAGAGGGGATCCGCCGCGAGGAATTTCGCCTCGACGACGAGTCGCTATTTTATTTTGTACTTTATTTTCGTCGTCGGCGGAGTAATTTTTCGCGGTTCGGCTCTTCTTCTTCTTCTTTTATTTTTATTATTTTTTTTTACTGCATGTAATTAATTTATATATGTGATTTCTACTCCCTCCTCTTTTTTATACAACTTGTTTCGCTGCGAATCTTATTGATGTATTTATCGCGTAAAACCGTACCTGCTTAAGGAATACTATTTATTTTGTCTTTGTTTTCTTTTTATTGTATTGTCTAATGGCGGATATTTAGAGATGGAATACAAAAGAAATAAAGCGACAGAGTGCGTGAGCGAGTTTCTCCTTCTCTTTCGCGCGTCGTCTATAAGGATATATAGCTCGGAAGAGGAAGCCAAACGCGCGTGTATTATATTTGTATAAAAACGAAAAAAAAACAGAAACAGAAAAAGCGTCGTGGTTAATAATGTAATGACGAAGGATTAAGATAATCTCCAAGTTATGTGCGATAAATGCCGGCTGTTGGGTGATATATGATGTGTATGTATGACGATAATAATTAAGCGCGTGAATCCGATTTTTGAGACCGTCGTGTAAGATGTGTGAATATAGGTAATGCGTCGCGTGTACACATTGTAAATAAAACATTGTAAAGTATATTGCGTATATATATATTATATTATATATTATATACAAAAAACAGTAAAATAAATTGATGTATATTGCACAAGGAATAAGAATTCTTTCTATCATTATAAATACTATATACATCCATCAGCACACACGAGCGCGTGTGTGTATAAATCAGTGAATAAACTCGGAATCAAGTCAAGCCAAAAATCTACTTGTTATTTCCTCTCCTCGAAAAACGAAAGAACGAACGAAATGATTTCAAAAAAAGTTGATGTTTATATCAACTGCAGCGCACATTTTCAGTATATAGCTATATATACTCCCCTCCACAGGCGTTCATATCACTGGACGAGTCGCGATCTCGCGCGCAAATAACACATTCTCTCCTTGTTGGCTCGCGATTATACGCCAGCAATAACACACGCACACAGTCAAGTGGGCGTAGAGGACAGGCTTTTGCGTAACTGGCAATAGGAGATTGACTGTGTGCTTACCTCTCGACGCACAGAAATGTGTATGTATAATCACATCGGTGTGTATGAGAGAGAGCGTAGATTACAAGCCACACCTTGATCCGCGTCAAGATCACCAGAGTCTTCTCACACCATCAGCAACGCACACTGTTATATATATAGGTATAGTAGCGCGAGTCTATTCGATGATGATGATTAGAGTCGGAGATCTATCACGCGAATTTTCACGGATGTATAACATTGTTGCGGATGATTGCAGGGCAATTGGTCGCGCCGACATTGTCGCGAGGCTTTAAATTGAATTTTATTGGGAAACTGCTTGGTGATACACACGATTGTCCATAATTACATTACATCGTCACGAGAGGATCATTCTCACGCTTTTAGAGTTATCGCATCAACTACTAATATACTCCGGCAGCACCGTTATGTAGCCAGCTCAAATTTTTCACGCGATCTCGGCATCGGAGAGCCTCGAAAAACACTCAAAATTCTTCGGTCGAAAGATACGACGACTACACACAGACTCAGCAGCTTTTTCCTTGAAAGAAAAAAAAGACATAAGGCGAACGTCCAGCTCGTATTATTCAATTTACAACAGCTGCTCTCTGGTTATATACATCAGGGATTACTTATAGGTATAGTAAAGGTGGAACTACGCGCTCTTTGTTCAACCCTAATGGCTCTCCAGCGCACATCACTTTTCGACCGATGGTCATTGATCATTACGTTCATTTTTACTGCCTACACGCGAGATGAGCGCGTCAGCTGGAGTAGGATAAGCGCATAAATTTCATTATGCGATTATAAAACTGAGAGAGGGAGAGAGAGAGAGCAAGATTCCTCGAGAGCAAATGTCATAATTCAGCAGAAAAATACTCGACGCGTGCAAAAGGAAAACACTGCAAACATGCGCGCAGGAGTGGAGTAGTAGCTCTTCTCCCGCGCGCGGTAAAAAAGAGGAGGAGGCGCAAAAAGGAGCCGCGCGTCGCGTTCCGAACGTATAATTCACAGCTCTTCTCTCTCTGTCTTTTAGTCGTCCTCTGTATGCGTGTCTCTGTGTGTGTGTGTGAGCCTCGTTTGGGGATAATTCAATCGCCTCTCGCATCGGCATTCCAAAAGGACGAGCCGCCGCCGCGGCTCTTTCGGTGAGGGACTTTAGTAATTCCCCGGCGTGATTATCGAGAAAAGGCGAACCTCCTACTAATAAGAGCCGCATGACAATTGGCCTAACAGGCCTTTACCCTCTTCTTTTTTTCTCTCTCTCGCTGCGGCAGAGCAGGAGGAGGAGGAGGACGTGGAAATTGTTTCATAATGAGGGTGATGTTGGAAGAGAGCGCGCTGCTGCTGCTGCTGCCTCTTTGTTTTAGAGGAGAGAGAGAGAGACCGGCTCTCGCGCAGCAGCCCTCGGGGAAGGAGAGAGGGGAGTGAGCACTCCGCCACACAGGTAGAGAATGCGGTTCGCGGTGGTTCCCCCTGCTCTCTCGCGCGCGATGCTTCGTATATAGCATCAGCAGCCCCGCGATATTCTCTCTCTCTCTCTCACTCTCGCATTTTTGCCTAATCTCTCTTTCTCGTTTTCTCTCTCTCTCTCTTTCGACTTTGTCGTTTCTTTTTTTTCTTTCCAAGGGGGGCTGTCTATTTGTACCTCCTTTTCGGTCTCTCACACATTTTTAACTAATTTCTCGGTCCCTCTCGCAGCAGAGTCTTTTAAGTGTCTATATGTTCCTCGTCACTTCTCGAGAGAGTAGTAAGAGAGAGAGAGAGAGGCTGGTAATGACGATTATCTGGATGTCGGATCGGATCTTGATGATTCCCCCGAGAGAGGGACGACGTGCTGCAGCCGCGTGCGTGAATTTTTGTAATTGAGCGATCTTCCGAGGGCTAGGGCTTTTAAAAGTCAAATTAGTATACCAGAGACAGAGAGAGAGAGCGAGCTAAATTCATTATGTATATACCTGCGCGCTTCTCGGGCTTTTTAGCGCTGTCTAATTTCCGAGAGCCCAACATGTATATATATAACGCTCGACCTTGTGTGTGTTTCGGATGTTTGTATCATCAATCGGCCGCTCTCGAATTCATTTCATTTCCATCATTGAGGTTTTTGCGCTTCATATACACCATACAGAAATTCTTCACGAGGCAATTACGCGCTCACGCGAACCCGTGCTTTGCGCGCAGAGCAAAATTGTCCGCGGACACGATTGAGGAGAATTCTCTCTCGCGCGCAGCCCGAGCTCTGTGATCTTCGCGAATCGCCTACCTACAATGTTCGACTTCAGCCTCGTCACTCTCTCGTCGCGCGAATTGAGAGGAATTGAGAGATTCGCAGTTGTCTCTCGCGCGACAGGATGTGAATGATTTTTACGATATATGTATATAGCGTGTGGGACGAAGTAGTATATAGTATGTTGTTACAAGCGAGATGCGACGATAAAAGCATTAGTGCATGTATATAATTATTCGCCAATAAGTCAGGGGGAATTTTCTCATATACGCAAAGAGGAGCTGAGCATCATCACCGCCGGCAACTGAAGAAGGCTGCAGCAGGACAAGCACATCGTCGCACGACGACGACGACGAAGAAGAAGAAGAAGGCGAAGGCAAGCGAGAAGAGGAGGAAGGAGCGAGTTGTTACAGGTCGAGTGAGTAAAGATGGGTACTCGTCTTCTTCGTCTTTTGGCACTTATATAGCGATTCTCTCTCTCTCTCTCCCTTCTCTTTTCCCGAGGCCACGATTATTCTCTCTCTCTCTCATCTCTCGCGAGCGCTCGCTCTCAGAGCTTCGACACGGCAGACAGCACGTCGCCTCCTCTCGCACAGCTCTTCCACGCACTGACTGTAAACTCGTGCTCGCGTAGCTCTTTCTTCTCTCTTTCTCTCGTTCCTGATGCTGTTGCTCTTCGGGGCATTTTCAACGAGATCGGCAGGTTCCTTTTTTCTCGAGAGAGAGAGAGAGAGAGAACTCCTCCCTCCGAAGAGAGAGAGATACCGGGGTAGGGGGACTGCATACTCAGAGTTGCTCATCTCGACAAGACAGGCTGGCAGGCAGGCCTGGAATCTTAATGAAATTACGGCGAGCCTCTGGGAAATTTCGGTTTTTGTCTCTGTGGCAGCTAGCAGCGGACGATGCGCGCCCTCTGCTCTGCATCACCGCGATTCGAGGTGCGCGCATGCATATTACGACGTAGGGATTATACTCTGCTGGTATATACTGCGAGGATGAAAGTCTTTGTTTATCGGCAAGTTTTTTTAGTTTGGAATGACAAAGGATGTAGAGTATAGGGATGGTCTTTGTTTATATGACCCTCAATTATAATAGGTGAACGGTAAACCTTATATTTTTTAAATAATTTCATTCGCGTTTTCTTTGTCTCCAAGACTTTTTAGCACTTGCTGATAAGAGATAACGGATCTATATTCGATACCTATACTTATTATTTGTCTTCAGATATAGAGTTACAAGAAAGTAATACACGTTTTATCTACATAAGAATCGTCGAGAGATTTGTTAACTTTTATACAACATATCCAAAGCACTTGTGATAATTCAACAAATACACTCTGCTGCACAACCTGCGGCTTGTATAAATATGGAAAACTACAAAATTTTCACTTTGAATGAATAATGTCGCAAACATTATTATTATCAGACGTTAATCTGGCGCTTGATTAGATTAGCAATGATAACAAATGCTCCTTATTACAGTAATCGTATGTAATATACTAAAAATAAAAGTATTTGAACAGATAATACATAATCCAGAGATAAATCTTTTATAACAGGGGAATCCCCTGTATAACCGAGCGCAAATCCGCATAGTACCGAATCCATTAAATAGAACATTTTCATCGCTTAGCCTTTCAGTCTCGATCAAACATCGATACAGTATACCTACAATACAACAATGAAGGTCTTTGCTCTTTTTGTCCTCGCTATCTTCTGCGTTGTTAACGTAAGGCTGCATTTTACTAAAATTATATTCGTAATTAAACAGTAGAGTACAACGACGATATACACTTTTTTCGCGTTTAATAGTATATTAATTGTCTACCAAGGGTGTAGAGTGGGCTTTTTCAAACCCATCGATGTGGAGGTTACAGTGCGAGTCGAAGGCGAACTTCGAGTACTGCAACCGCACACACGATCACTTAGCCCCGGTGAACACCATCTTTTCGTAACGCATCAAGTCTTTTCTCTTTGTTTCTTTTCTTGCATATTAAAGCTGATGCGACCGTTTTTTGACACGAAAACCACGCGCTTAATTAGAGTGTTAATAAACTTATTTTTTAAATTCTTATTTTGCTACAAAAAAGAAAACAGAAGTGTGTATAGGCATTTGTATGTTATTATAATTGATTTAGTGATCCCACATAATTATTGCTAATTTTCCTGAATATTTTGAAAGCAATTTTTAATACTGTCTCGCTGAATAGGTCAAAAAATGCGAAAATCGTGGGTATATCGCAAAAAATGTCTATCTATACATACAATTTACTTTGTTACATATATTCCAACCTTTATTATTATATTTTATTATACTTTCTTAGAATGCCTCAGCTAGCTGGCGCGATGACGTTGAGATCAACCACTGGAACCACATCAACTCCATCATCAACGACAGTCTTTCCACCATTAAAGTAACGATAATGTGTTCTACTTTGCAAATTTCGTACAACATAGGCTAATCGGTATCCCCAATAAAATTATACAATACATGTCAACCTTTCAGAGAAACGCAAACGCCAAGGGCACCGCCGCAGCTCAACAGTGCTATGAGGAAGCTAAAAGTCAACTGGCCAGCATATCCAGCTCCGGATTCAGTAGCGTCACCAGCTGCGTCAGGTCGTCGAGCAACGCCGGTGACGCCAACGTCTGCTGCCAAAAAGTCGACCAGAGCGTATTCGAGGATTCTCTGATTGTAGACAAATCGGCGAGTTCGTGCATTGCCAGAGCTTAATTAAAATATACAAGTAATCATTTATATATTTCAATGTCAATGCAATAAAAGTAGCATAAAACGAATGAAGAGCAGCATTTTTTTTCTCTCTCTCTCCCTAATTACAATAATGGAGCAGAGACTCTCGTATACACAAAAACTCTCGAGGCCTCGAGTAATCATTCTACTCTGCTGCTCTACCATGCGAAATCGTGAACGGATTTTTAACGGCCGCGCGCATCGCGCTGCACACACAGCGCACTTTTTCGTCGTTTTCGAGGCAACGCTCGCGTTGATTTTTATATACACATATATACATACGTATACTTACATGCGCCCGCTTTGCGTAACCAGCTTTGATTTCTCCTTTCTTTCTCTTTTGCAGCGCGAGTCGTGCTCTATACAGTCCTCTTTTTGGAGTCTCTCTCTCTCACTCTCGAGTCTGTGCGTGTGATGCTTTGGCTTTACGACTTCTGTTTTTCTCTGCTTCTGTGCGTTATTCGCGACTGCCATATACACGTTTACGAGAATTACGTGCGCCTTTATGACGTTTTATTATATGCCAGCCGCGCTTTGGAAAGTTCTGCGCGCACGCGTGGACGAGGTACTCTGCACACGAGATGGAATTTTCGCGGGTATATAGGAGATGTGCTGCGTTGAATATTTATGAATTGCAAAAATTTAATTGCCGGGGCTATTGCAGTAGCTTTGGACGTTCTGATGAAATTTTCACATATGACGATGGAATTGTTTATTCCCTTCATAGCGTAAAATTCACGCGTAAAACGACTCTAAATAATGATTATGTTCTTGAGAATCTTCTTTGCGTTGAGTATACTCGCATATACTTATACGAAGATGGGACATTCTCGTTTACAATGATCAACAAATTTTTCAAGAGTGGTGTCTATGCCATCTGTGGATAGCTTTCAGAAGGTATATAAGATAAGGTAGACACCTGATTTATCGTTGCTGTTATTTGATGGAATAACTAGTGGAGGGTAATATCGAAAGGGTTGTTTACTCATACTTCAAGGCAATAAAATCCTTTTCAATTTTCTTAAACATTTTTAAATCAATGTCTTGACAAAAGCAACTCTCGAATTCCGTGTGAGACAGCAAATTCTTTATCAGCCTTCTGGATGTCAATCTGAAAAGAAAAATAAAATATTATACCAATCTCTGAATGTTAATAAAACAATTAAATATTGATTGCAATCAACCTTGTATCGTGATTCCCATCGATTAGGAAATGTGACAAAATAAGGAATATCTTACGCCGGGTGTTTCTCAAATGAGGCGAAAGCAACAGATTTTCTTCTCCTATCTCTTTCACAATACTCTCGACTAATCTGCTAACTGTTGCCCTCACCTCTGGACTTTTGTGCCTGCAAAAACCAAATCTTGTACAATTATTATACTTTAAGTATATTTATCATGCTTGGTAAGAAAACTGACCCAGCAGCTTGAGAAGATGACAAAACAGAGATACAATGAGAAGATGGTATGCTTGAAATCATTGCATCCAGGGCTTTGTTAGTGCTTTCTTTTACTTGTTTGTTCATATGAGCAGTTTTTTGTAGTATCGCAGTGGCCAATTCATCAAATTCCGGACGTTGTGCATAATGCATGATGACAAAAAACTGTGTACTCAATTGAGCAGCTATGCTGACTACTTGAGATCTTGTATTTTGCAAGAGACTGAAATTATTGGTAATCAATTTTTTAAGAATTATAATTAGTGGATCAATTGATTACTTCTGTTTACCTAGACAATTTTCGATACACGATCGACATGATTGATTCTACTAATTTTGGATGACATTCAGACAAGCATAGAATATTTTTCAGTGCTAAAATGTTATCATCACTGTTATTGTGTCTCAATTTTTGTAAAGCCTGTTTCAGAATTTCTGATGGATTCTCTATCTTTCTGGTTTCCTCAAAAAAATTTTCCATTATTAAGGATAAATCTTGGAAATTCACCTCTTTGGATCTATACTTTTAAAATAAACTTGTAAGTGAAAATCACATTTAAAAAGTTATAACCTTTCAAGATACATTACCTTTCAGCCACAAGAGGTAAAGGCGATTTTGCCAGTAAATTTTGAGATTTTCCAACATCAGCTTTAGTTTTTTCATGATAATCATGATTAATTAATGGCAAATTAATCTTATTCTTATTTATCAAGGGCGATGCACTTTCTTCATGTAAATCTAGAAATCCTTCAAAACAATTTTTTTATTATACATGACCAAGAATACTTTTTGGGGTAGTCAGTAAAAATACTGCACCAGTTCCCTGACATGATGGACATACAACGTATATTTTTTCCAGAATTTTATTTTTTCTACTATTAATATCCATTAAACTAAAAAAAAATGTTTGAAGGTTAAAAAACAATGCAATGTCACTTTTAAATTATTTTTTTAATTTTCATTACTCTTTTATAAAAAATCGATTCTGGAATATTTTCCTTTCTTCATTATAGAGTACAAGTATAAGTATTCATTTCATTCATCAGTAACAATGATTTCTTCATAATTAACAGTTGATGATATTAACGTATCATTCTAATTTATTACTTAAAATTAGGTATTCATTATACGAAATTAGGAATCGCTTTAGTCTTCACTATACAAGATAAATATATAGTAATTCGAATGTCACAATAATACAGACAGAACAAGACAATGGAAAGACTTAAGTATGTTTCGTACATTACTGAAAAGCATTTAATATTTATACAAAATAACTTACTCAAGCATGTCTGTTTGAAGTTTATCCATTATAAATTATAATAAAAACATATAGTATCAATTTACATCATAAATTATTATTTTACATTACAAATTGTAATTCGATTTTCTTTCTATTCTTAACAGTATAAAATCACGATAGAACATTTCTTTATACTATTTATGTAATAGCGATATTTTGTACTTAGAGAAAAACTTGTGCACGGGGATAAAAACCTTGCAGTTATAGCTTTAGCAGTCCATAAAGGCTGCACGAAGCTGTTTTGAAGTTTAAGGAAGTACCTATGCGTTACTTAGCTATCTTCACTAGTCTGAGATTATAGAGTCGAAAAGTTCAAACAGTAAGGAAAGGCAAGTTCAAAACTGTTTTGTTTTACGGCTAGTCGGGTTTATCGCTATACTACTATTGATTCCGCATGCTCGCTCACCGCTAGCGTGGTGGATATTTTTTCTCCGTGTAATGTTATAATGACAGTAAATTTTCAGAATGCATTCATCGTGATGATTCATTCTTTTGACGATGCACTGGTCTGGTTAATTGATTTCCTTTATTTAGAGCTAGTAGTTTAATCCAAAGTATTCTTTCAAAGAAGACGGTAATATGTGCTATATATAATATTCCATAAAGGATTGTTTAAGTTTAATATTAGAAAATAGTAATCTACTTATATAAAACGTTAAATATTTTAACTGTCAAAGAACATTTTTGCGAGAATGGCAATACATTCTATACAAACAATGTAGAAAGCAAAAAAGCGCCGTTCAATCCGCTTTATTTTGCTTTTCATCAATTTTTCAACTATAACTATTACTATTGTCACGACGGTTCTTCCTCTACGTTAGAGTTATCTAAGTGTTCGCAGTGCGTAGCGCAGTTTTGATAAGAGACTGCACTAGCGTGACCGGATCTACCCGAAGTCATCGGTATACCATTTTCCCATGTATCCGTAACGGGATCAAAAATCTCAACAATATTAAGAAATATGTTGCCATCAAATCCACCTGAAACAAATATTAATATTTAGATATGAGCGAATTATAAAAAAAAAATGTAGTAGAAACTATACTTAATATAATATAACTTACCCATAGCATACAATTTGTCGTCGAGCACAGTAACGCTTAAGGCACTTCGAGCTGTCGGCAAGGACTTAACGAACTCCCAACAATCCCTCTCAGTATCATACCTCTCAACAGTATTCATCTGTCTCGACCCGCTATACCCCCCAATAACGTAAATATACTGGCCTAAATTTGCCACCCCGGCGCCTGACCTAGCTTCATGCATCGGCTTCACCATGCTCCATTCGTCGTTCTCCGGATGGTAACACTCGACGGAATTTAATCTCTCTATGCCGTCAAAGCCGCCTATCGCATAGAGCAATCTGCAAAACAAAACATTCGTAACATAGAACAGTCGATCTCTATTTTGTTCGATCATCGGTTTATCATGCACATCGACGTCAAAACACTGTACATACCTATTGACCACCGCTACTCCGACGCCTAATCTCCTCTTGTGCATCGGTTTGATAGGTGTCCACGTGTCACAATCTGGATCGTAGCATTCCACGGATTTATGATATTCCGTGTTGGAACTTCCACCGACAGCGTAAAGCAGACCATCCATTACGGCGACGCCAACACGATTCCTCGGAACGGATAATGGGCTGCAGGGTCTCCATGAATTTGTAGCTGGATTGTAACGATCTACCCAGTCACTGTCATACCTGTAAATAAAAATTGTAGTCCAAGAAACGAGGAAGTGGCCCAAGGTTAAATGTGCAAAAATTAATATCCAGAAAAAAAATATGAGCGTATAGGAAATTAAAATTCAGTATGAGTTTCTATTTCACGGGTTTCGAGCCTGATTACCGAACATAACCTAAAAAATCGGCAAAGTTGCGAAAAGCGGTTTTTTGTTAATAACTAAAAAAAATACAGCTCCGATCGTAAAAAGTTAAATCCGGAAATTGTAGGTATTAAAAAGATCTATTAACTTGATATATTATAATTTTCGATGTCATTCATACTTTTCGAGTTATATCGGAAAAACCGTGAAAAATCGTTAACTATAACGTTTCCAAACTTGTTACGGGCTGTAAGTATAGTCTATGGCAAGCCAAAAAGTGTTTTTTTTTAAATTTTTAAATATTAATTATTTTTCAAGATATATGGACTTTTTTCAAATAAAATGTTCTCTTAAGTTGGCTAATTCTAGTCAGGGGATGATGCTAAACGCAAGAAAAAGTAATTCGTACGTTCAGTGGCTTGCGCTTAAAAAAATGTTCATTGTACTTAATTTGGGGTAACTCGTCGAGATAAATACGAATATCATATTAATTTTCGTCTTATAACCGATATGGACTCGCAAATATTTGTTTTTTAGTTTTTAATTTTTACACCTTTTTCATAACTTAAATTATTATTTATTTACTGTGGCTTGCTGCTTTCTTTATCGGATATTAATTTTTGCACGCACTTTTCCCTATTGCTTGGACTATGTACGATTTTAGTATTTTTTCAAAAAATTCAAGTCAGATAAAAAAAATGTTGTCTACAGTACATACCTATTTCCTGGTGTATTATTCCTGCCACCGACAGCATAGAACATCCCTCTGAGAAAAGCTCCCCCTAGTCCAGATCTTGGCACGATTAGTTTCGCATGCTGTGTCCACGTTTTGTCGTCTACGTTGTAACCTTCGAGTATGTCAAGCGAATGCAGATAGAACCCACCTGCAATATAAATAACCCTGGGCGCATTGGGTGTGCGTTCCTTTACAACTGGTCTTTTGTGAAGCGTAAGATCTTTGAATATCTGAGCTAAGTATTCTCTACAAGCAGGCACTTTTTTTAGAACATCGCAGTTTTTCATTTGTTCGCATAAGAAGCTCGGCGTGAGGTACTGGCATCTAACCGCGTGCAGAATGTGCTCCATTTTGGGACCACGAGCTTCCTCATTGTACTTGACCCACTTGACCACCGCGGTGTAGACCTCACGCTCTTCCTGTACGTTTAGTTCGTCCTTTCGTACCAACGATACTAGTTTGAAACAAAAAAATATTTTTATTATTGCAATAAAATATTAAAGAATTTTCAATATTGTAAGTTTCATCTAGTAAGAGAAGTTTTCAAGTAAATAAAGTTTAAATAAATTCAAATCAGTGGCTCAGTTGGTAAGGTACGGCTCTATCACAACGGAGACCCCGGTTCGATTCGAATTTAAAAAAAAATACTCGAACGTTTTTCTCTTGGATTATTTTCGTTTGAAAAATTTCAACAAAATGCATAGAACTTTTTATGATTAATGAAGATAGAGGCTATTATTTTGTCTTCTACTGATACGATTCGTTGAATAAAGCTAAATATTTACAAATGATCAAGTAAATACCCAATTGCATGGCTGAAAGTTGAAGGAATTCTTCCTCCTGGCAGATTTGACTGAAATGCTGAATAATGAACTGATTGGCTTTATTATAAAGGTTCATGCAGCCGTGTTGCTCGGCAAAGTTCGCGATACCGATAGCATTCGTTGGATCTAGCTGTTTTTCCAGAAAGACGCAGCACGCGTGTACGACGTTGGATACCTGCAAAACGAAATAATCTTTAGATATCTTTAGATAAATATCGAGAATTCTTTTTTTAGCCAGTTTAGAATATTTAATGAATGCAATTATTCCAAAAATTAATTTTTAAAAATTCCACACTTTCAAAATTTTATCTTTTATGAATCGTTTATGAATTATACTAATTTTTAAATCATAAATCACTCAAATTCCCAAAGTACTTTGCATAACGTATGTATTGAACAGAAAAGTCTATCAACAAATAATTTGCATTTGCATACCTGGAACATCGTCGCCGCTGGTAAAAGTGAACAAACCGTGACTTCTGTTATTCGTATTTTCCCAGTGTACATGAAATTCACCAATTTTGCCATTGCTGTTGGACAAACTCCTTGGAGTTTTACTCTGGTCATTTCGCATTCCTTTAACCCTCCTGTGAACATAGCCTGGACACATAAAATAAAGTTATTAAAAAAGTTTGTTCGATCGCGATATATTTAACATAACTATATAAATGCGGCGTTCGAAATTACCAGAACTCAAATTTTTTGATGCACTAATCAGTGATGCGCTGCTACATTGCGCGCAAAGTGACCAGGTCATTTTGCAACCACAAGAAGAGCTTTTGTATATTATTAAAAATATCCGTAATTTAACATTTTATAACGAATCTGATTGACATTTTTTTGTAGTTCTTAATAATATTGACCAAAATCTATATTTGTTTAGTTTGAGTACAAGCACTCGAATTAAATCCAAGTTGTGTTGTCTACTAACTACAAAACTACTTGTTTACCTAATTGAATTTTCAAAGTATTTATGACACAAATTTCAAAAACTAAATTAAACTCAGATTGAAGAACAGATATTTTAATTTTAAAAATTTAGTTAATATTAATAAAACTTTACGTTTAAATGAATTTTACATTGGGATTTCTCTTATCACCTTGAAATAAGGACTAGCAGCAGCCAGGATGACTTTGTGAGCATGAAATAATTCAGAGCCCACTTCCAGCATAACATCGGTTAGCATGTGATGGCTACGCATAATGTGCATCATCTTCATGACACCTTTTATGTAGCTGGTCATGCAGAATGTCATGTCCCCAAGGTCACCCTTTTTCCCCTCACACGTATCCTTGTCGTCAACAGTATCGGTTGATGCGGTTGATGCGCTTGCTGCAGCATCCTTGGCAAATAAAACGTTGCCATTTTGCCCAAGACTATCAACTTCTCCATCCATTAAAATAGCCTGCACATAAGTAAAAACAATAGAATATTAATATTGTTCCAATATGATTTCTCTTGCACAATTTCAAGCACAACAAAGAAAATCTTCTAAATATTTCAAAGTATTGACTTTTATTTCAAGTAATTGAATCTTCAATGTTTGAAATTCAACCTTCAATCAATCTTATCCATTATTCAGCAATTAATGGCATCAATTAAATCATACGATACCAGCCACTTGTTAATGCTCCGCACTCAAGTACCCCTACGACATTGTTATAAAAACCAACAAAAAACAATGGTATAACACCAGTTTCCTCCGCATCTAATCACATACACGCATTCTTCCACCGACGATCAAAAACTTGGTAAAAAAAACGCAGAAATACCGCTACCCGATTAATGAACGAATGAATAAAAATTAAATCCGAGTGCATTTGCACAAAAGAAGAAAAAAACGTCGAGGAGTAATTTTCTTCATCACAGAAAAGTTGGTAAGATCCGAGGCATTGGAAAAATCGACTGCCCGATGACAAAACGCTTTTTAACCAAGGCCGTGATTCCGTGTGCTGTAAGATAAGACCGAAAAGCTATACAAGTATAGCAGACGGCCAACTCTATAGGTGCTCCCGCACGAAAAAGAAAAAATGAACGCGATAATGATAGTGCACATACATACCTACGAATCTTTCTGTCGAAAGACAGTTTCTTTCGAAAGCGTCTTACAAGTAAATATACTGGAGTTCTGCTGTTTTCACGTTACGATCACGCGCTGAGCTGTCAAAATATCGCGCAGAACTAACCTTTACTTCGCGGAGTGCGACCTAACCTTAAAATACACACTGCGCTGGAAACCAATACTGTAGCAACGTATACAAAACGCGAACAAAGCGACTCACGACTCTTCGAAATCTTTACTTCGCACTTCACGTAGTCTTCCTCGGAGAATAAACGTTAAAAAACGACAAAGTCTGCGCACTGTGTAAGAGATACACGTCCACACGTCCAAGCTGTCAGAGACCTTCTATCTTTTAGGGCAAACGGGCTCTTCGTCCGGAGGGCCCGCCAGTCTGTAACATGATGATGACTCTCAACGTCGTTCTACTTATCGCTACGTTCTATCTCGAATAAACGGCTGCTGACGTCACGGATTTTCCTCACATCATCGTAGGCATAAGTATGTAAGCTCGTAAGCCATCAAGGAGAGAGTGGACACTATATTAGGTATATAGTCGCGCGCCAGTCGACGTCTGTTATATTACTAACATACTTGGATACCTATACACTGCACACATCACGTTTTTTGCCGTCGATATTCGGGCTCCTATCGCTTATTGTACAACGTTAAGTAAGTAAGTAAATAAGTAAATGTGGATTACATTTTTCGCACTGGTTTTATGGCTCTCTGTTATTTACTTACTACTGTATATGCTTTATACGAGGTTAGTGACTCTGGACTCTGGACTTTTACCTTTGTTTTGATGAGGTATTTATTTTGACCACTCTCTTTTTTTTCGCAAGGTCGATTTCTCTCCCTGTCGCGTCGCGTAAATACATGAAACTGATCTACGAATCGCGCAACATGGCGTTATTCTGAATTTATTGTTTTTCTGTATTACGTGTAGTGCGCGCGAGTAAAAGATAAAATCATTTATTTGTTAAAAAGTGCCGAGTCATACCTTTAAATTCATTACATTTATTACCTTTTTATTACACCGATAAACTCGCGCAGGTGCACTTAGAGGAGACCGGAGCAAAGCGGCATATACTATAACTTTTATTTATTTATCTAATAAACGGGCATGACGTTTGTATAATATTACTATTTAATCATCGAAATATAGCTATAATCCTAACCGTTTGAGGCTCTTTTTTTAGGTCATAACTTTACCTGGAAAACTCCTATCCGTCATTGGAAAATCAAGAAATTTACAAAATTGATGACTAATTCGATATCACTATATATCACACCCAGGGTCGGTATAGATTTTGCCCATACCCTCTACACAATTTTTATAATAACATTCTTGGTGTTTGAATATAGAAGTTTAACAACCGGTCCACAAAATTTTAGTTATTAGAGCCTTTGGTCCGCTTTGTCCCCCATGCCGCTTTGCCCCAGTCTCATAGTTAGTAATATATTATCAAATAAAATAAAATAAATGTTACCTAACTTTGCTAAATTTTGTGAAACGCTGTCGAGTGCCCAAAATTCAAAAATTTGACAACGTTTGGCACAATTTGACAAAATTAAGCAAGAAAAAAATGTGTAGGTATACCAATACTAGAGTTTCTCACCTTGTTGAGTAAACACCGCACCGAAATTCTGCAGCACCTGCTCCCTCTTCATCGGACGAGTATATCCTATATATGCGTATTTGGTATATGTCAGAGGACGGACTTTGCTCGGATCACTCACAACACGTCAACATGTTTACTCTACTGTCTCTTTCTCTCTCGGATGCCGAAAGACACCCATCTAAATAATAGCGGTAAACTAATATATATTTCTCAATTCCGGAGGAAAACGATATCGCGTCGAATTAATCCTGTTGCACCTTATTCCGTGTCTGTTTGCGCTGTGATCGATTGGGTTATGACATAATCAGCCTGAGTCATGAATTTTACGATCGCAATTTTCCGATAAACAATATATACGTATAACCGACTATTACTTACATCGCGTACATATACATATAGGTATATAATCGCACGTATACACCGCTCACGTGACGATTTGTGATTTATCTCTCAGCGGGTTTTCCCACTTCTCTTTGTTCAAGCGTTGATGCAGCTCACGCTTATAACACACATAATAATAATAATAATATAATTAGACACAATCGAATTTTAACCACCCAAATCACAAAAGTTTTCTCAATTTCAAGGCACTTTCCAAAAGTCCTCACTGCAACACGTCGTTACATCCAGCACGACACGACACTTTTGCCACTATAGGACCATCAGCATCCATTCGATCCATCGTCACACATACTGACATGCTGCAGTATATTATCGATTTCGGGGTTCGCGCGGAAAATAACTTCTGTATACTTGTGCAGTATAAAACATCCGCACACCGCGAGTTACGGTCTAATATGAAGCAGAAGAAGAAGAACCATCAGCGTCGAAGCGGAGATAAGCTCTCCCGGGCTCGCGCGCGTTCCGAATTGATAATCGTCGCGCGCGATGACTTGCAGAAAAATCTCTCGTTCGAACCGCTTCATATGGCTATAGTGATATGATACCTATACACATATCTAAGGTTTCTATCTCTCGAGGCTATAACATATTACTTCCTCCTTCTCTGCTTCGTTTTCCGGATCGAGGTGAATTTTTACTCGGCATCGTGAGTTTTATTTTCCATTGTTTTTACGGAAGTCTAAGCGTTACCAGCTAATCAGTTTTATTGCGCGACGAGAGCTATAGTATTTACATAAATACACAAAGTGATTGATTAACCGAATTGACGAACGTTTTTTAATTTAACGTTTAATTTAAAAATATGCAGATTATGTAAATTAGTCTATTCTTTTTTTTCTTCGCGGCAATCCAAAAGCGCGCAGTTAATTAGCCACCTGCTTGATAGCGATATAATTGCGACTTTCAGAAACGCATCCTATACATCGAAGATAATAAGGAATTGTCTCCCTTTCCTCTCACGCCCAAGATAAAGCGACGATTTAAAAGTTTCTGGCTATACGGTCTAGTTGTTTTCGACAACTACTTGAGTATACTTATGATGAGTTAGAAGTTGTCGACGTGTTGCGTTTTGAGATAAGTTTGAGGGTCGTTGAACGCGTTGTTCTGGAGTATACATTGTAGAAGTTGGAGCGGAATGGAATGTTATGCGCCTGCACGAGGCGAGAGTTTCCGCGCAGTTTATGAAGGTTAATCGTCGCGCGTTTTCGAGCGGTTTTTAAATAATTACAGCTTGAAAGAGATTGATATATATGAAAATCGTTCTAATGTTCAGGGAACGTTGCAACACAAATTATTTTTATCATCACTTTGTACTTGTATTTTTTTATTTTCGCAGAATATAGGTATGACATATATTAGTATCAATGTGCCATCGCCTATATGCCAAAATTGTCTCCTTCGGCCTGCTTGGGCGCCTCATTCTGTATAACTGAGGAAAGTCACGCATCACTTACACTGTATCCTGCAAACATCTCCAGCTGTTAAACCAGCAAATTACAATTAAGCATTATATCGGAGCCAATATTTGAAAATGACGCGTCAAAAAAATTCTACGGGAGCAATCGCAAACAATAACGCGCATGAAACTCGAAATTTCGTGACCGCAGACACATCCTCATATCCCGAGCAGATAACCAGTGTCAACACAACGAGCAGTGACTCTTAATATTTTCCCACCGGACCTCCCCAAACTCGCTCGGCGCGATAACAAATATAGCACACAGCCTATTATAACATAACTATTATATATATATATAAGCGACACGTATATCTTTAAAAAGTAAAGGATCGACGAAAATTAAAGTCTCTCTCGGCGGCTCTGATGTGTCGCAAGCGAGATACGACATCGCGCAGAGAGAACGAGCGCTCGTTTTTGTTAAGTCATCCTGAGCGTGCACTTTCACCGTCTCTACCGTCGCTATTGATATAATATGCGGCCATCAAGCGCGTGAAAAACGTGGGCTCGAGCGCGTACGCATCACGTTAGCATATATATGTATATAATAGCCTTGAGAGACGATCGCACGAGGAGCGAACCTGATCTTGAGGAGGGAGCGCAATATTATATCGACGAAATGCGCTTTAGATTGCAGAATTTATATTGTTGGCTTAGGTAATGGTTCGATGCTGATGCCAGCGGCGGGTGATTATAAATTATTTTAAAACCTGCCCGCGCACGTGTTTGTCGTCGTGTGTATAAAAATCTGTATAAGGTATAATAAATGCGAACGTTAGCGGACCGAAATTTTATATGCTGTTTGTTCCCGCCAAGTCCTATTTATCAATGTTTCGGCATGCCATCAGTCATTTATTTTAGATTTAGAATAATAAACGGTTTTCTTTAAATTTTGATAAAAGCATATAACTGTGTGATAAGACGAAAGATAACATTAATTTTGTACATGTAATTCTTGTTTGATATACTTACTTTGCGATTTTACGAGGCAGTGTATAATAAAACTTTTACTGGTTCTCGGAAACGACTTTGCTTTTCGAAAAGCTTCTTCTATAAATTTACGACGTGTAAAAAAAAATATAAAAATTAATACAATAAGGATCGCATTGAAATAAAAGAAAAACGAAGAGCGCAGAACATCTTTGAGACAATATATTTATTTCTTAATAATATGGAGTTTTCATCAACAATAACAGTGTAGTTTTTCATAGTAGTAGTAGGCGTAACAAGAGAGACGAGGTAGGTCGCGAGGAACCTAACCTAACACGTACGCCAACAAGTCACCATGGCAACGAACGACACGCGCTTTTCATCGCTTCAATATACCTATTTATCTCCTTCTCGTCCTCCCAACTCCCAAGAGCGGCGCTTTTTCTCTTTATTTTTTCGCTTCAAACTTCTTTTCTCTCATCTCCTTCGTTTTATGAATCGTTAAAGTTTATTCTCGCACTTTGTCTTTTTTTTCTTTGTTTCTTCCTCTGGGCGAGCCCTTACGCCTGCTTTTTATGATTATGAATTATGATTATGATTCTCAGATGACGCTATTTTTTACAGTGATTATTTTTTTTCTTCTGCTTCTTTACTTTTTTTACGTTATAGTTTTTTAAACTGCCTCGAAGATTCTTTCTTTTTTTCATTATTCTCCGTAAAAGAAAGTTTAGTTTCTAACAATAAGTGACTATATCCTTGAGAGATTTTCTTTTATTTGTATGTAACTTATACAATGATCTTTGAAAGTCATGCTAACGATATAACTCTAAATACAAAACAATAAAAGTATACATTATATGTGATGCTCGCTTGAAATACATTTAATTATAACGAATTGCTTTGTTTATCGTAATAATCTATAGTCTCTAATTAATTATATTAGAGACCTTTCATATCTTGGCACAGTTAGAATTTGTTGAACTTACATAAGAGACATAAATTCAATTTTAGAATTAATCACCCCACGTACATATGTCTGCTGGAGCAATAAACGGCGTTGGTTTATCAATTTATATATTCAGTCACAATGAGAAAAAAATCGCGTATACAAACAAAATTATATGTCTTGTAAGAGATCAAAGACTTTCCAGACGCAATTATCATTACGGAATGCAAAGAAGTTGCTCATTGCAGTAATTAAACGAGGGAGTCTGCATGCAGTTCAATAAAACTGAAATAACACGACAGCATCACTTTCGATTCTCCCTGATTGCGCATAATATGTAATTTTTTTGCTATTTCCTTGGCACTGAAAGTTCGCAGTCATGATCATCAGCATACTTAAGTCTCGGAGTGTTTGGCATCGTCATAGAATCGATTGAAAATTTATCGAGTATAGCATCGTACCATAAAGGTTTTGCTCGCATTTTCGTGCTCATCCTCCCGCACATATTGTTATTATTTAATCGCGCGCTTACAAATCGATAATAAGTTTTAAAAATGCCTTCGTCCCATCAGATGATGCTAGTAATATTATATACTTAATATTCGACGCTACCTAAAAATGGCAGGTTACTTTTTTAAACTCTCTTTTTTTTTGTTATTATTATATTCAAGAAGCAACGTAAGACTAGTCCAAATTATGGCAGTGTTTCGTAGAAGATAGAATTAATGTTAGATTATTTTATTGCCATTACCGAACAACTGTCGATGTGACGTCGCGATGGTATAGGTAAAATTTGGCGAGAATTGGTGAGTTGGCTACCGCAAAATACACAGATGAAAAATTGAACGTGAGGAAATGTGAATTTTATAAAAATAGATCCCGTTGGAAATTTGTCTTTTTCAGGTTTCATCGTCAGAACAAAACTAATTACCAATCTATTTTCGGCGCAATCGAACACATGGAATATAAGTGAAAATACTAATTCACACCCCCTCAACAAAATCAGCATAAATATGTTTTTCTCTAATGTTCGTTTTAATCATCGAACCAAACGTTGAAAGCATTCAATGAATAACCAACGCACCATCGTTTTTGCATCGACGCAATTATCACCGCGTACATTTTTGCGGAAGCCATTACTTTTCTTCCCACACGTCATTTGTTTTACAATTCATTATTACAGTCGATATTAGCGTGCGTTAGTGAGATTGTTAATAATTTTTTTTTCGGTGCTCGAAGGATCGCTATCTATAATACTCTAAAAGGATATCTCGGGCGCTCTTAATGTCGTTTTTATGTCAGCATCTACAAGCTTCTCGTGCTTCCCTTGTCTCCCAGCGAGTGGACAGTTTTTTTTTCTCTTTTGTTTATTATGCACGTTATGTTAAAGGTATCATTCGTTCCTTCGCGCCGCAAAGGATTTTTATATACTATGTAATCGAAGGTTCACTCGTTAGTATCGGGAATCAAATCGTTATATGTGGCCTAAATTTTCCAAAGCGATCATCAAACGAAACGCGATGTTCAACTTTTTATATCCGTTTCAGTTTTTCGAGAATAGAACTTGCCAATTGAAACTTATAGATACAGGTTGTCTTCTTCGTTTCAGAAAACTTAGTCCATTTATAATGTGCGTCGGTGAACAAAAAGAGGAGAGATCAGAGCGGTGCCACGATGTATGATTTTGCAAATTCAAAAGTGGATGGATGTCAACAAAGACACGCGTAATGATATATACGACGCGTCAATAGGCCGGAATGTCATTTTTTCGCAACGAGCTCGTTATATAATTTTTTTTTTTTTTTTCAGCGATAAAATCATAACGACTTCAAATGTACATTTATATTTATATATGTTCATATGTATAATATTATATATATACTTCCGACACGCTCTAGCCTCTCGTTCTTTTTCACGTTTTCTCTATAGCTCTCGCGTTTTTCTTCACCGTATCTCGGATTCGATTCTCTGGTTGTTTTTCTGGTAAAGTGTAAATAGGGCTCTTGTTGGCGCACAAAGATTGTGGGAGATCAATCTTCGATTCAGCAGAGCGGCTCTGCTTATCAATAAAGATCTTTTTCCTTTTATTTTCCCGTTTGTTTCGGTATCGGAGTCGCTATGGAGGCGATGCGTACGTATTTACAAGGGATTTTCGAAACAGTCGAAAACACTTCTTCTTATCCTTCGCTTATATATTTCATGTTTTTTTTCTTATACCTTTGACCTTTCGAACACGGAAAGAGAAGAGGAGAAGAGGGCCACTTAACTAAATCACAGATAGATCCCGCCGGTTCGAGTAGTTTGAATAAATTTTTTTATTTTTCATCTTGTTTATCTTTTTTTTACTTTTATAGCTATAATTACTTTATCAAGTCTATATTTGATTTCCTTAGGCTTGGGAGACGCTTTGACTGGCCCCCTATAAAATTTGTTTTTACCATTTTTACTCGTTTATCGTTTTTTATTTTTGTTTTTTTTAAACATTTTCTTTTAAATATTTTGATCATTTTATTATCAAGCTGCTGCAGAATAAGATCTCGTAAATTATTAGTCGACTACGCCAGAAGTGTATAGATAAAATTTACAAGTTCCTTTTTTTTCATTCCTGATTCTTTAATATGCTTGTACCTTATACTCAGTATAACTTTAGTGTTATAAGAAGAAAAGACATCAGATCGGCGGAGGAAGTATGTGTACGATAGAAGGCTCGCGCTTATACGGAAGCGCGGTGAAAGAATACGAGAGATAGTGTGCTTGTATTTTTTTTCGGAAAGAAACGCACGCACGGAATTATGTTTTCGACGAACCCGGAAAGAAGTACAGTTGTGGATATCGTCGTCGGGCGCTCCTCCCCTGATTACGTTTTCATTTTATTCTTAATATCGGCTTGAAATTGAAAATTCGATAATCGCCTTTCGAACGCATGCAATCTACTTGTGTATTTTTTTACTCTTTTTTTCTTGTTACTGATGCTTACGTGCCTAAATTGCTGCTTCTAAATCGCTTCTCTGTCAAAGCGAAGAGGATGTCCCGGAAAATTTTGCGGTGCAGGTCAGAGTTTTTAAATTCTTCAGAGGGTAATGAGCCTTTGAAATTTTTCAGATCCACAATTGTTTGATGTTTCAGGTAACGAGTGGATATATTTATCGGGACAACCTCTCGCAACACGTGCAGATTTAATGATTCCAGACACGACATTACATTCACGATAGGAATCTACGAAAATTGTTTCTGTTTATCATGCGATGTTTTGAGAATCCGTTATTTAAGACGTTCCTAACGATAAAACTATGAAACTAAATTGCTAGGTATCTAATTTACGTTGGTACATAATATGCTGAATTACGGAATAAAGGTGTGATAAGACTATTCGAGTAAAGTATTGGGCGGATACGACTACTCCTCTAAGGCCTCGCTCATGAATCTTCATTAAAAGTATATTATTTTTTTTTCAATTTTCTGTAATTTTTACTTTACTTAGTCCCATGCACTCGAATTTCGCGGCTCGTTGCACAACGAAGCGCAAATAGGAACGAGAATACACGTGTCATTTCATAAGCTGCAATTGAAACGAAATTTTTAAGTCTTATACAGTTAAGGTGCAATTAGTTGATTATCGCCCCTATTATCGTTATATTCGTTCATCGTGCAACGAGCTTGGCTAATTTTTTTCTCATATATCCGTCGCAGAAGAAAGTCGTCTTATGCCTTGTCAGCCTGACCTGATTGGCAAGGTACATATAAATACGTCTGCCACGTCAATTCCGACTCCCTTATTACTTATCCCCGAAACAATTCCAGTCCATAATAAATCTCACAATTTTTCAGTCTAACAGTTTCACCAAAAGCTTTCTCAGTCACAGTTTGTTAAATCTCGATAATTTGATAAAATCTTTTGTTTTCTTTTCGATCCTTTAAAACTTTCTTGCAATCTTTAATATTCGATTTGTCCACCCACATTGAATCTCGATCAGCGCAAGTTCTTAGAGTATTTTTACGCATATCATAAGTGGTCATTCTACACCGTTGACCCGAATCAAGTGTCTCTCTTTATTAAGATAGTCGAATTATAATTTCGTAAACATGGGAGTATCTGGATCAAACTGACATTTTTTTTCCATATTTTTCAAATTTCAAGGCTTCGAAATCAAGGTGACACACTCGATCTCAAGACAACGGTTTTAGCGTAGAGATTAAAATTCCAACAAGAAAATATCTTATACGTACACACATCCCGTAGTTGCGCTACTATCAGACAGTCCTATCTATATAGAAAGACGCAAATCTACGAAAGGTATTATAATATCTTATATCCTTTCCTCACCCTGCGAATACACATCGTTACGTAGCACGCGAATGATTAATATCCTATGGGTACATTATGCAAACGGACCCGCTCATTAGAATTTCCTACACAGCGTCAAAGTTTTCGGCTACACCTTACCCGTCTTTCGTTACAACTCCTGCACCTATACATTATTTTATATATGGTTCTCGACGTTGGCTATAATACTTGATTGACCGATCCCTACATAACCGACCCCCCTCTCTCCCATCAGAGCAACGGCGACAGCAGCACCCTCTGCGTCCGTCCAATTGCTTTATCGCTTACTTAAACTATCAGATTCTCTCTACAAATTGACCTATAGAAATCTGATATTGCTTATGTGTGTGACGTAGTCTCGCCCGGATACACAAGTGTTTTTTTGTTGGTAAAGAGCCCCTCAGAGGCTGCGCGCCTCCTCGACAAGAGAGGACGCGCGCGTCCTGTCTCTGCGTGCAACCGTCAGAGTTGCTGTACACACTACAGAGTCCCTCTAAATCTCTTTCTCTAGAACAATACAGGACAGCATCGTCAGTGGCGGCGCGGCGACAACACGTTATCTTTTTGCCGGGTCAATCAAGGCGGATGAAGCTCAAAGTGATGGGCTCGCGCCGTCAGGATGGCCTTCAATTCGGACTCCAGCTGCTTCTTCGTGCGTTCGCTGACGGACTGACC
Source organism: Cecidostiba fungosa (assembly GCA_900474305.1). Lineage (NCBI taxonomy): Eukaryota > Metazoa > Arthropoda > Insecta > Hymenoptera > Pteromalidae > Cecidostiba > Cecidostiba fungosa. The sequence continues at coordinate 85,157 of UCOJ01000350.1, forward strand.
GCCCACTACTGGCTGTGCCGGGAACTTTGGCGGTGGTTCGCCAAACTTGTTGCTCGTGTCCTTGTTCTCGTGGCTTCGGGCGCGTCTGATTGGCTTCTTCAGAGGCACCTCGTCGCCCGTACTCTTCTTCCGTCGGTGCTTCCCGCTAGAGGACGCTTCGGCTTCGCTAGCTCGGGGTTCCTGGTTCAGGGTGAAGGTAGAGGTCGCGCTGATTGCCTCGTTGGAGCGGGTAATGTCGATACCCGAACCCCACTCGCGGGACAACTTGCGGCCGATCGCGCACGTCAACTCGCTGTTGGGCGAGAGCAGGGGGCTCTTGGACACCTGTGAAAATGAAAAATTTGCATGTGGTTGGCTGATCGTTGTAATGATTCTAAATTCATCAGGTATAGGTACTTACTTGATAATGTTGTTTGGCATCCGTAGGATGCGGAGTCCTGAGGGTGGCGAACACGGGGAATGACTGTCCCCTCTTGGCTGGGCTTCTCGAGGGTCTGGGCGATGGTACACCCCCCACGGACTCTCCTCTCTGCGGTGCCCTCAGGTTGGCGCTACCCCCAAAGTTTGAGCTGCCCAACTTGGGCGTAGGGGGTGGCGATTCGCCATCCCCGTGGCTGAGTCTCCTACCCACGAGTTCCAGGGGGCTTCGAGCCCTCAGGTTCGAACTGCTGAGCGTAAATTCACGAGGTTTCATGGTACCACCAGTGGCGCCCTCTATGCTGATCTGAGCGAGACCAAGACGGGAACCAGCTAGGTTGGTCGAGCTCCTGGACTTCTCGCCCCGTTGACGAGGACTGGTTGCACCGCGAATCATCATCGGGCTCTTGCTGCGGCTACGCTCGCGACCGCGATCCTTAGCGGTTAGGTCCTTCTTGATCGCACCCTTGGATTCGTCCTGTGCCGACTCGACCTTCTCCTCTTGTTGGACTCTGGAAGTTCTGGATTGTAGAATTTTGCTTTCACGCAAAGTTTTGGTATTATGTTTAAAGGGCCTTTGGGAAACAACATCCGATCTGGGCTTTGCTGTTTTCCAAGTTTAATAGCATCGCCGAAAACAATACGCAAGAGCTTTCTATCGTTTGTTTGTTCTTCTATAGCAAATTCTTAATTAAATTCATAGTTGAAATTTACTATGCTAAAGATTTGTAAGAATCTCAGGATAGTATTAAACTAAACAAAATTGAATCCACATATAAATTTAACAAATTAATCTTATAAGCACCCCATCTTCTTCTGACTTTCAAGAGCCTTTTTGCTGCAGTTTTCTTTCTATTTTAATATTACAGCGAATATTGTTCTTTGAATCGTCTAGCAAAAAGACACTTTGAAACACTACTATACCGAAGAGAGTCCATGACCTCCGGGAAACGGATTTGGCTGAAACTTTGGGAATTGATTTCTGTCCAATGGGCCTTTATTTACATTACAATTTGATTCGTAACTTTAGAATAACTTATTCAACGCTATTTTTAGTGAAAGAAATGAAAAGTAGACAAAAATACCCTTCGATTTATCCACCTATAAAATGGAAATATATTGTTTCGATCACAAATAGATTATAAATGTTAAGAATTCTCAGGCATTTTCTTTGCTTATTTTAAACTGCCGGCTACTTTTGACAATAGTTGTTTTGTACAATGGTTGTTCTAAAGTTACGAAGCAAAATGTAATAGCTTGTTTATTTGACGTTTTAACTTAAGTAGACCGTTTCTCAGCAATAAAGGCTCATTGGATAAAAATAACAGTGGTTCATTTCATTTTTAGGTACCAGAAATCAATTCCCTAAGTTTCAGCTAAATACCTAAAACACATGATATGAGTAATACAATTATTAATCGAAACGATAATTCCTTAAAATTTTGAATAAATGTGTTAAACGATACGAGCAATAATAATAATTGTCATACTTATCAGGTAGAAGTTTGTAGGAGTTGTTTACTGACCTTCGTATTTCCTGGATCATCTCAAAGAATTGAGCTTTGCTCTTACGACGCCGACGTTGTTCATGTTCCTTCTGGAACAAATCAGACTTACGTACTTTGTTCAAATGCTACGCTTAGGAATATTACGGGATTTCAATTTACAACTTTATCAGCGATATTGCTCCACCATTGACAGAAAGTGAAAAAGTAAAAAATGTTAGATTTAGAATATTGAACGAGAAAGTATAGCGCAAATATATAATCTTATTCTTAAAGAAGCATTGACGCAATCGAAATTGAAGTTAGAACTTGAGAATGATTGATTCGTGTCGTAGACAGTAAGAAAGTCATGCTAACGCAAATAGCTTTATTTATTGCTTATTCGTGATCATTGCAAGAAAAGATTCAGTCAAAGCTAGTGATTTTGGGGGTGGGGGGGGGGGTATAGTTTAGAAAGCTATGTTTTTGTGTTTTTATGTTTGCCATCCCATAAAACTCATATTCAGTGATGATCATCACAGCGAAAGTGTGTACAGAGTATAAATATAACGTAACATGCATAGTGACATTGCTCATCGTGATAGTTGAATGAATGTTTTATTTTTCTTTGATGATCAAACACATTGAGAAGTATAAAAGTTTCGTTTAAAATTGAAAACTGCACTTTATGAATTCGACACACGAACAGTGGCATATACCTATATATAACGAACTTTTTTAGCGGTGTCGACATTGCAAGTTTCTCTCCGATCATACGACTCTAATTAGAAGTTGATATTTACTCGATTACTTTGAAAATCCACTGCGACTGACAGTTGTGAGTAAACATTTACGTTTAATTAGAGTCCGCGAACGGGAGTAGGATGCACCTTCGAATTTGTTTATTTTTAAGCAGCTGCATTTATAAACAAATTCCAAAAGGTGCATCGGAGTAGAGAAAACTCGCCATTATAGTGCGCAGCGTGAGACAATTATTAGGTGTATAGTAGCTCGCAGCCAAACATGAAAACCAACAAAAACAAAGCCGATAATAGAATATATACATATTGTTCAAGTATATATAATATATATATCGTGAAAAGCGCAAAGCAAAAATTCCACTGGCTTACCCTCTTGACGCTCTTCTGGAAGAGCGAAGTGATCTGTCCCTGTCTGACCGTATGCATGAGCTCTCTGGCTGCGTGATGCGGTGAGACGAGCTCGACGCAGTTGATAAACCTGTAGAGCTTCTGCGAGAAGAACATGACGTTGCGGCTGCGCCACATCGAGTTCTTGGGCCGCTGGCGCAGCTTGGGCAGGCTGTATTTGTAAAATATGTGCTCGCCTATGAGGATGATGACGCCGAGGGTCATGCCGAGACCGAGCAGGCAGAAGACCCCGGCCACCGAGGCGACACCCAGCGGTCGGGGCTGACCTCCCGGTCGGGGCTGACCGTCGTAGCCGATGCCCGAGGCTGCGCCACGCATGCACGGCAGGCCTCCATACCTGATCATTAAACAAATCTTTTGCTTCTTTTTTTTCCCTCAACTGACCCTAATATGCACATGATAGTCTCGAAACTTTGAGCCTTTGAGAAAGTACAAGTATAACCCAGGCAAGTGTGTCGTGGCAAGCGAAAGAGTCGAAAGTTTTCAAGATTCATGCGGTATTGTGTAAAAAGAGCTTAATAATTTGGTGTGTGTGTGTGTCTAAAATGAACTCGGGGACTTACCACTTTTCCTGCAGAATATCAAGGAATCCCGTACTGGTGTAGTTGGCGATGATCTTGGAGATACTCTCCTTCATAGGATGACCCTTGGACAGCGCGACCGCGTAGGTGTCCTCCTTGATGGAGTCGCCAACCTTCTCCAGTCTGCAGCCGTTGTCGGTCGCTTGATAGTAGTCGATTATCGGGGTGTCGGCTATCAGGATGTCCAGACTGCCGTTCAACAGTCTCTGGACACCGTCGGACACGTCCAGCACCGAGTACCTCGACATGTACGACCACAGTCGGGGATTCGCCTGCATGACGTAGTACTCGGCAGCCGATGCCTTGGGTGCTGCGACTTTTTGCGTTAGAAGCTGGGAAAGAAATGATCGTGATCGTAATCGTGTGTAAAAAAGTACCCATAGAGTAAGAGATATAGTGACTCACGCTTCGATCGTAGTAGTCGGTACCCGTATTGTGAAAGAAGAGCCCAGCGATGAGGGCGGCGATGTTGGCGGTGTACGAGGCGACGAATATCACCGAGAATCCACCCCACATGTTGATGAGAAACTTGTTGGGCCATGACTTTGGTGCCTTGAACGCCACCAGATGTCCGCACAGCAGACCCCAGGTGACCCAGAGCGCGGACGCGATGGAGAAGTTCTTGCTACGTTGTCGACCCCAAGGATTCAGTCCAAACGGACTGAACCACTCGTAGGCCGCGACGAACATCGCGGTGATGTTGAGCGAGGTGAAGACGGCGATCCAGAGTTCTGGGCTGAAGGGCTGCAGGAAGGCCAGAAGCGAGATGGCGTTGCGCTCTTTCGGCGCCGTCAGAAAGCTGACGCTGCTGAAGTAGTACGGAGTGGTGAAGTCCACGACCTGCGACCTGTGCGAGTAGACGCTCAGAGGAGCGAACGCCAGCTGGGCCTTGCCGGTCACCAGTTCGCCCACGACGCCGTTCCAGGTGCCGTTGCGACCCCGGCGACGACCGAAGAGGCCGTCCTTTGCCACGTGCAGGTCGAATCGGAACTCCAGGTCCTGAGAAACCTGGTAGAGCAGATCCATGGAGTAGCCGTAGCAACACTTGACGATGTTGCCGTGCTTGCACGTGAGTCCGCGTAGACAGGTGCCCTCCTGAAGATTGGTGATCATGGCGAAGGGCGGTGCGAGGGCTGTGACGATTTTGTACGAAGGCATGCCGATCTTCTCTCGGCCCTCCTCGATGTAAGCCGGAACGATGCCACCGCCCGGCCAGATTATCGTGTCCAGCCGGACTTCCCTGCCCGCTCTCACCGTGCCCACTTTGGTCCACCTGCGCAACAAGGTAGTCTTATTTCATTCGATATTCGAATATATGCCCATTGAGATATACCTTTTCCGGCAGATATTATTGCGGAGAGCTAAAGTACTGAAGTAAAAGGCTTTAAACTTATTGATGAAAGAGTAGTACTTTATAAAGTTTCAGTACGTTATACTCCCTCGTACAATAAATGTCTTTCGGTATTGATTGTATAGTGTGGAGTACAGGCAGGAATGCGTAGAAACTCGTGTACTTATAATGACTTATACCTATATATACACACAGTAGTAAAAGTTTGTTACGACGTATACACATCAATGCATTTCGTATTGTAATTTAGTTATAAAGTACTAGAGACATCGATAATTCTTCGTGGTTACACAAGGCGTTTAACGACACTTAAAGTGATGAAAGTCAATAACTACGTAAGGTAAAAACGTATATTTACAAAGTATATATATATTATCGGTGATGGTGGAAAAGATAGTTAAAAACGTGTATAGTTCTGGATATTCAAATAAACAAAACAGCTCTTCATCTCTCCCAAACACATGAATATATAATGATCTTTATATACACAGCAGTAGTATAGGGGGACACCGAAAATGTAACGCATGTAAAGTCACCTCAATACGGTCGTATCGTCCCAGTCCGTCGAGCTTAAACGAAAACCAAAGTCCATTTAATGTTGTCATCAAGCTCGTGAAAAGCAATAAGCGCCCCCGAGCAGAAACAAAGGCTAAAATCGAGAGTGAAAAAAGCCAACCCACCTCAACTGCGTCTTGTTGCCGGGAAACAGGACCCCCTGAAGATTGAGCAGATGAAACTCTGCCTTATCACTGGAGATCTGCCTTGCCGACTCTCTGAGCTGACGGGTGAGGGCTCTGGAGACGTTGTCGCGCAGCTCGCTCTCGAGGAACTTGGCGGCCGTCGCACCCTTGCTCGCGAGGCACTCTGGTACGAACAAGTCTTTGAGCTGGCCGTCCGAGAGGCGCCCGAGTCTCGGCCTCGACTCGAGCATCGCCTTGTCCAGAGCCTGGGCTGTCTCGCGCATCGCACGAGCCAACAGAGTGTCTGGGCCGCCGGTCATTCGAGCGTTAGCCGGCCTCAGGGCCAACATGCCCAGTGGCATGAAGCTCTTGGAATTGACATTTCTATCGTAGGTCAGGCCGTTACTGCCGACGCCGCCGCCGCCGCTGCGGGCCAGCTCCTCGTCGTCCGGGTCGAGGAACGGTGCCGAGGGGGCCGACGCCCCCGGCCTCGACGACGGCGTCTCCCGCTTCTTCGGCTTTCGCTCCTCTGCTGTATGTATAACATGGAATCGATGCGATTATTGTAGATATAAAATGTACACATCGCGCTGCTGCGCTCTTGATTCAATATTTCTTTTTTCTTCCATTATCAATACATCGCGCGATGACGATTGAGCGAAATTTAATAAAGTACCCGAGAGAGCTTTTCTGCAGATATATACGGCTCTCTTATCTCTCGCACCCACGCGAGCAGCGGAAGAATTTTATTAAGCTGCGGCCGCAATGTTAAAGCAATCTTAGCTGCCTGCACATAGCGCGAGATCATAATTAAAAAGATTGTGTACAAAAGACATTTTTAACCTCGTATATGAATTAAGGTGTGCACTTGAACCCCCGCGAGCGCGCAACAACTCGAGGTAATCCCTGTGCTTCATCTCTAAGTTAAGCCAATTTACCTTGATATAAAACGCTGCAGTTTACGGTATGCATTTAGTACCCCGCTTCCAACACAAAACTGCCTCCCTCTTATACGTACACTTGTGTGGAGCCAAGTTTCGCGCGAACAATAATCCCGTTATTAATTACACGACGCACTCGTCAAAACAAAAGGACACTACAGTAGTGTACAAAGTTGACAAAATGAAAAAAAAGTCGCTCACCTTTCATATCGCTGTGCCAGCTGAACTCCTGCATCTTGTGTATCTCACTGGCGAGATTCGAAAGGGTGTGGACGCTTACGTCGCTCTCGGGAGAAAGGTTCGGGCCGAACTCCTGGCTGTCGAACGGCGGTATGTGGTCGCTCGTCACCGAGACCCTCGCGTTGTGCAGTACGTGCGTGCCGATGATGTTCGGCTCGTTTGACCTGAAAAGCATCGATTTTTTATTCGTTTTTTTACTTGCCTATATACAAGCGTTTGCGCGCGATTTTCCTAGTTTTCGAAATAGTTCCGCGGGAAAGTTTTATAAAAAGCACCGAATTCGAATTTCAAGTTCGCGCGCGTCACCCGAGACTATATTATATGACGTCGGAAAATCCATTTCGCGACAAGTCGCGAGAGCGACGTATACAACACTTACAATTAGAGCAGTTAGATGGATATTCTGACGTCATAGTGTGTCGAGCATCGCGCAGCGATATACTCTTGGGATTTAACTCGATTTTCGGTAATTTTCGCTTCGCCGCCGGATTTCGCTAATATACGCGCCTTGTTGGATGTGCTGGAATTTCTATGTGGAATATCGAGTTGCCTTTAAAATTGAGTATATAGAAGCGCACCGCAGAGGAAAAGTATATACATAAATTCAAAAGGCCTCTTAGCCCTCGTGAAAGATAAAACGTGCGTTTTTCCATTTGAATAACACTGCACGTACCCGCGATCGGCCGTAAAGTCAGCGAGTTCAGAGCTTATAGCGGGGGATGGGTTATAAAAGCAGCGGTTTGACCCGACACCGCAGACATCATAGTCTACATATAGTATATACGTTGGTTCGCAAACAAGACGTGATCTCTCTGGCATAATACAATTTCTGCACGTCAATTAAATTGAAATTCAATTATCCGCGCTTTGATTTAGCCAAATCACGCGCCAACACATATAATAATAATAATAATGATGAAAGTGAAAATAACTCACCTCAACTCGGCCTTGAGATCGAGCCACAGCCAGAGGAACCTCCCGGCGAGCATCTCGTACTTGCCGGCGAGCGCGATGACCTTGCGCGCATTGTTGAGATCACAGCCGAGGACGATAACGCTGCCCCGTCCGTTTTCCTCGGCAACGCGTCTCAGTCTCGCTGCCAGAGTTTTCTCGTCGGCCGGCAAGTAGATGACACTACGCGGTATGAGGCTACTCGCTTGTCCCGGCCTCAGCGGGTGATCCTTGCGGACGAGCTGTTTCACCGGCAGCAGGTTCGTGTCGATGAGCAAGGTGAACGCGTGCCAGTGGGCCTTGTGCATCAGGGCAGCTGCGGCCGCGCCCATCTCCTCCGAGCTCACACCCACCCGGCTCTCGAATTCCGTGGCTCTGCCCTGCAGGAGTGTATGGAACGTGTATTCGCGGTTTTCGCGGTTATCGAGGCTGACGTTTTATGCAGGGCTGATGCTTGTGGCGGTGGAAAATTTTCGATGCGATGCCGTTACTCGCACTACTACTCAGATGTACGTAACCATTAGTCACGCGGCAACAACATCCATCAGGCGCGCGTATCCGAATTTATCAATTTTTATTTTCCCCTATAGCCGCAGTGTATAATTGATTTTTTCTTCTCTTTTCGAGACACGTCTGCGCGCAATTTTTATACCCTCAAAGCGCTCCATTGTATATATAATACGTATAGGTATTTGCTCGATTTTTTATCAATACACCGGTGAAAAATGAAATTCCCGTTCACATGCCAGCCGACCTTTGTCCGGCCGAGCGGAAGTGCCGTTTATTTTCCTTACTCTGTCTCTATCTCTCTCTCGACTGCCGGCTTGTTTATACGTATAGCTTGGACCACAGCCTGTGCGAATGGATCAATCTGATATTCTGCAGCGAGCTGCACCTATATACCTGTATATATGCGGTATATATATAGTGCAACCCGTACCGCAACTATACGTGTACACGCTGCTCGGTTCATACCTTATATACATCGCACACTAGACAGACAGTTGGAGCGAGTCGTGCGTTGCATCCCGAATGCTGGGGGGCAGGTATATATGAATATATACTCGCGAAACGAGCAAAAGTTTGGACACCTCGATTTGTCGCGCTTTTTACATATAGCTGATTACAAACGTCGCGCGCGTCAACTTATTCTCGTTTGATATGCGAAATCGATGCCGAATGAGTATAAAATAGGATAATCCAATGAAATGTGCAGAGGGTAGGGAGAAAGAGAGCGCGAAAATTTGAAATGCAAATGCAATGAAAGATTCGACTGCGATGACGACTGCAGCGCAGCGAAACTTTAAAAGCGAAGAGGAAAGTTTCGCTCGTCAACTGGCCGCTTCATCCCTCTGATGTCGATGGCTTTTTTCGACCGAACCCACGCCGAGTGCTAACAAGATAACACCGCAAGCTGCGGGTCACAATGGCTCGCGTGCGCGCTATACTCGCTTCTCGGCGTATATATACATATATACAGGTATGTATAGACCTCGAGTTTCTCTGTGGATATTGGGAAGAGAGGTATATGTATCTGTAGTGGATCGAAAATAGGGGTTCGAGACTTTTTCGAAACACTGTTGATTTTCCCTCAAAATGTAAATGGAGAAGTCGATTTCTTTTTTCCTCTTTCGCCTACTCTGCAGCCGAGAGCTAATTATAATTTGGACGAGTTTTGGTTGCTTGACGCCGCGAACTTTCCGGTCGGTCGAGGTACTAGAGATTCTTGTGTGTGTTGAATATATACCTGCTCCTTCAGTTCGAACATCTTGCTCAAATATTACATCAATCTCGTCGCGGGGGCTTAATGGATTATACGCTCGCGAGTTTGCGACGGCTTGTCATTATTTATTTATTTTCTAAATAAAATAATGGCTGTACCGTCTATAGTCTCGCAAATTCCACTTGCGAAATTTAGGAACGGCTTTGACAGGAAACTTTCGAACGTTGCGGAGCGGAGTTTTTTACAATTTCCTAACATCGGTAAATGGACAATTTACTTAGCTTTATAGGGTCAGAGAGTACGCAGATATAAGCTGCAGAGAGAACTTTATGTCAACTATAAGTTATAGCGTTTAGCGGTCTAACGAGATTATGGACTGCGCTATCCCCAAAAAGCGAAGATAATCCAGAATAGAAAACGTTGTTGGCAACTCCAAGCGCGCGCGGATGCTGGTTATTTAATTTTTCCCCCGACCCGTGCCTTTTTTCTCTAATTCTGACGCGCTATTCGAAATGAGCTGTTGTATACAACGAACATAAATTTATTCATTGAGCGTAAGCCGTATACATATTTTAAACAATATTTGTCTTTCATTTGTTATGTTAATTAATGTTGGCACGAGTGCTTCTCCATCATAACTGGATACAAAGGCGTCAGCGAAATTGTGTGTTTACAATATCAATAAAATCGCGGCGGTTTATTGAAATTGTCGTGCGTGCGAGCGCCATCAGAGTCGACGGAAATATTTGATAATTTCATTATATCAAGTGTATCCGGATGGGTGTAAACAATGCGTGCGCAGTATAACGTTTTGATTGCTCGTCGCACCGAAAAAAATGCCACGAAATCATTCAAGTATAATATTCCAAACAACAAAAATACGCGCAAGAGTAGAAAAAGGAAAATTTGACTAACCTGCCTGATAAAGTCCCGATGCGAAATAGGCATCCAAAGCGCCGGCAGCCTCATGGAGCTCGACGCCGTGATGAGAAACCTGGCCGCAGCTCCACCGCCGATGATCATGACCAGTGCAGTCTTGCCAACCTTGATTTCGGTACAAAACCGGTTGAGCAGAGCGGTAGGATGACTCGAGCTCTCGGGCGACAGCTGAGGTGGCAGAAGGGCTCGTGCGTCGACGTAGGCGAGCTCGACGTCGGTGTGGGCGAGCTCTTGCACTGCGTCTTCCCAGGCGCGTTGTACCTCGATACGAGTCGGTTGGCTCTGAGCCAAGACCAGAACCAGACGCCACGAGGAACCACCGCTCGACGAGCCGGTGCGCTGTCGCTGGGACGACGATGACTTGGCTGGCGAGCGCGCCGCCTTCGACTCCGAGTCCGCCTGAGGGTCAGACCGATGGAGAGAGAGAGAGAGAGAGAGAGTTAGTTTTCTTTGCTGGCTTTATTGGATCGGGGAGGCTTGCTTCTTTTTTAAATTGTACCGTGACCTACTGCAGAGTTTTGGTGGAAAACAATTTTCGTTGATGGAACTTTAGTTTTAGTTTCGTTGAGGATAGAGTAGAACGAAATTAGTGTGTGTGTTTGTAAACGGGTGAAATCCTAAATTATGATCCCTTCACTTGGCCGAAGAATCGTGTTTACAACGGTTTAAGCCAAATCCGTCATCCAGCATGAATAAATATTACTGTACTTACTGGTACTCAGAGGTACACGACAAACATATTTTTAAGTTTAAGCTGGCTGTAAATTGTTTCCGAGTTATTGCATGAAACTTAATTTTCGTTGTCGATACTTGGTATACCTATAGGTATTTCATGTAAACACAAACAAAAATGCATACTTGAGTGGAATTCGCTCGGATGCACCGGCTCGATGAGTTTAGCGAAAATTATGGCTAACTGGCTGAGCAAACTTTGCTCAGCCCGCCAACTTCCTAAATTAACAAGGTCGGCTCAGTTTTTTTTAGAAAATTCTACTTAAAATTTCTACAGACAATTTTTCGATTAAAATAAACCTGTTGTCTATTACAGTGACTGTAATTAATTCAATGCAATATAGTTTCTTGAAAATAGCGGTTTTTATGTGCTGCGAATTCATCGAGATCGTGATTATAAAAGTATGTTCAAGTATTTTGCATAATTCGCCAGACTGTTGCAATTGGATTCTTAATCAATACCGAGACCGAGAATTCCTTGAAACGTTCAAAAGAAACGGAAAACTTTAGAAATTCAAAAATCCCTTAATCTGCGCGTTTATCGCTCTGTCAAGACTCTCCATAATTGCCAGTCTTTTTCAGTTTTTAACCGTAAATGAATCCTTTACAATGTCCCTTTAAAAATAGCATTTTTGCAAAGATTTTCGCATAAATCAGGTTTATTAACGGAATGGAAATTCATATTCAGGCTGAAGTGGAAATTCACTCATATTAAAGTGGCCCGTCCTTATCAACATCGCAGTAGGGATAGATTGTTTAAGACACTTGACTATTACAACGAGGGCTTTGCGGAATTTTAATGGCGATCGATAGGACAATTTCGGAATGAAAATCTGCGCATGTATAGATTAAAAGGTAGAAAAAAAAAGGTTGATGAAAAAACTTTCAAATCGCCGCGTTCTCCATTTGAAAACACTATTCGGAAGTAGCGAATAATAAAAGTTTTCCCGGAGTACGTGAGAACAGGAAAAAAATTACAGAAAAATACTACTCCGCGTATATGCGTTTCGCAAGTTCAATGTAGTTTTGAAATCTATGAAAAAGAAGCTCGTGTATTATAATGGGCAGAAAATGCACTTTTTTCCATGTTGGCGCAGGTGAGCCGTTGATAGCGTATGCGATACGGCACGTTTTATCAGGTTATCCGTCCATCTAGGTTCAAGCTAGTCCCGGAGGTCACATTACTCCATTGTTTTTTTTACTCCCCTATCCGTTCGGATAAGTATTGTTGTACCGAAATTGGTCTCGCGCGACATTTGAATTTTCGCGATTTTTCCTCTAGTTAAAAAGGAAAAGGAAAAATCATGGCATTTTTTCGCAATTTATCTCTATTAAAGCTGATGGAAGCGCGTCTGCGAACTGATGAATTATTCCTTTACACGTCGACGCGGATACACAGAAGGAAATAAACGCCCTGCTTGCTTTGTTTATACAGTTTCTAATTAATTCGTCGGCAACATGAAAATTCCATTTTTCCAGACTTATACTTGCAATCTTCAGGAGAGCAAAAAAAGTACAAAATTTTCATATCTCTCTTTTGTCCGCCGACATATATATCGTAAATATACTCTCTAAACGTATTGATTCATATATATACATCCCCCGCATTTGACGCATTCATCAAATGCACACAGTAGTGTATATTTATACACACACGCGAAAAATTCCGATCAGCGAGAAAAAATGCATATCCATGCAAATAATGCCGAGTGCTTTATTATACGTATAGGTATATACATTGCACTGCTGCTTCTCTCTAGACTAGCTATATATAAAATACGGCGCTCGCAAAGCCCCACCCGGCGCTCTTCTCTCCTATAATCGATTGCGAGAGATATGATCGGACGGATGGAGCAATTGTTCAATGATTGGTCCGGAGCATCGTTCTCTGTATACTGTACCGACGATGTGTTTGTGAGAGAGAGAAAGCCACCACGGAACGACCGAACAAAGCTGCGCAAGATATACAAACACACACACATTACCGACAAATTCGCGGCCTTTAATCGAAAAACGCTTTTTAAAGTCTCTCCCGTGAGAGAGGCGAAGAGAGAGAAAAATCAATTACGATGAAAACGTTATGAGTCGATCGAAGAGTTCGTGCGAAATTTTTGACGCGCGCAGTGCGGCTCGGACTACGGCCGAATGTACTTATCAATATTTTATTCAACGCTTCAAAGTTTCACGCGCGCGTGTGTGTCTGTTTTATCTCGATGAATAATTTCTCCTAATATACCTAACAACAGTCAGGCAGGCAGGAAAGTTAACGAGTGCGCGGGATAGTCTGTAATTCAAATCGTCCGCAGGTGAAGAAGATTTATACGTATTGTATATATAGCTCGCATTTGAATCGAAATATTACATAATAATTATAGCCGGCAGCTGCAGCATAATGTTTCGCGCGTCTCGCCAAAGCCCGAGACTTACTACTGCGTTTATGAAGTCAGCGTATACGGGAAGGTTTTATCACTTGTTTATAGCACATACGAATGTTAACGTAGCCGAGCGCAAACAACTGCATAATAATCATAACAACGAGAGACGATAAACTTGGGAGTATGCAAAAAAACAAAAAAGAAAAGCGTCGTCAATTATCGGTGCTATATTGTATACTATGTGTAATGAGCATCGGATCGTACGAGTTTTAATTAACGCCATAATATATCGCGCACATTTTTCGTCCGTTTGTCTTTTTCTGTCTCTGCGCAATTCGCGAAACATTTTCATCCACTTGAATCGAAATGGAACATGAGAATGAAGCAATTTTAATTTAGCTCGCTTGTGCGCCGGATGAGGAGGAGGAGGAGTACAAGTCGCTGCTTAACCGCGCGTTCGCTGATCGGCTTACCAGTAGTCGAGCTCCTAGTCTGACTTAACATACATTTTTTTATCGCGGATTGTAATTCATTCCGAGATTTCTCAGGTATATATCGTTTTAAAATTATTTATTATACGTCATTGTAAAATGCTGCTAGGTATATAGACGACGCGATGCAATTACGAAACTCAAGCAGACGCGTCCTTACAATCAAGTCGTTCTAGAGTCTATATACGTTCAAAAATACGTGTCTCCCACGTCGCTCGAACGAACTTACGTATGCATTAGGTAAATGACCTACTGAGGGTGCATTTAGTCGGATTAAGGAATCTAAGTAAGGTAGGCTGGCAGATACACATTTTGCGCCTCTCTGTATACGCGAAACACAAAATTCGTCCGGAAGCACGTCATGTAAATGCAGGCTAATTGACACCACTCCGAGGTGTGCTTTTTGAGAAAAAAAAAGAAACTCGAAAATCTCGCTGTACCTTTTTTTTGTAAACGTGTTGTAGTTAATATATACGCGCGAGAAGATATCGCAACGCCAGTCATTTTTCGACGCAGTAGCGTTTTAAAATTTCACGTCCGCGCGCGGGGAAGGTATAATTAAATGACGCATTCATAAATTACGAGGATCGTTCTCTCCCGAATTTTCGCAGACGACAATGGCGTTATAGCACACTGCACGTGTGAGTAATTAGTAAAATTAAATAATTGAATCGCCTGCACGGAATACATTAATAACAGTCGGATTTTAATACGATCGCGCGCGCTTAAATCAGTTGAAAATTATTTCGAAAATGGCGCGCTTTCAATGAGTGATGGAGTTTACAACATTTATTGCGCGGATGTTGACGCTAATAAACCCGATTTCATCGAGCGCATAGTCGTAATAATCTTTGATACATCGGAATTTGTTCCTAAATTATCAGCGGACTTGCTTTTAATTCCTAGAGTGTATTAGCTCGTACGAAGAAAGTAATCTCCTTAGCATTCACTCGCGAGAGAGTTTAAAAAAGCGACCTTTATGAGCGTCAGCTATAAATTTCAATACTGCAGTAGTCTCTCTAGCTTCTTACTAATTCATCGATCGCTCCTTTGCGCGTGTAATTCTCGTTTTACATAAGTGATAAGCAAAGTATATGTAAAACTAATTCAGTAAAATATAAGGGAGCAACTTACCTCAGGCGGCACGCAGGTGGTGAGGCCCATCAGGCCCAGCAGAGCGAGCGCGAGCCACGCGCACCGGACTCGCATCTTCCGGGGCCTATCCGCCTTCACTGCCTCCGCCCAGTCACATCTTCTCTAGCGGCTCGGGAACTGCTCGAATACAACAAAATTCCGAAGGTTATACATACATGTACACGTGCATTAAAGTACTTGATATCATCGATCATCGAATTGATACATTATATATTGTACGGCCGAGCAAAATAAGGTATATACATAATACGCGTATACTTGTATTCATGTACATACGATCGTTGCGGTATGAGTACACGGATAAACAGATTATTCAAACCCGGGAAAATCTTTTCACGGAGAGCCGGTCGCTGCGACGACTCGCTCTTTTTTTTCAAGAGATGGCTTCAATACGATAATAACGGAAAACCTGCGCGAGATAAACATAAAGCCGGCGGAGGGGATGAAACAAAATGTTTCATTTTCTTTCGTGCGTGTCTTTCTCTCTTTCTCTTGTTTCTATGCATCCCTGCAGGCCTTGTTAGAGAGTTATATTTTGCATAATATGTTGTACGACGTTATACGTTCGCTTATTATTTTCAAACCCTTCGATGAGCAGTAAAGATTCGCTTTGGCGAGTCTATCGCTCCGATGTATAAAAGGATTTACTGGGGTATAAATTTAAAATTGCTATTATGTACGCACAACACGCCGCGGCTTTCTTTTGCCGGCAAAGTTTTCGCGATTGGAATTACATGCGTTTGCCCTGCTTGTTGAGAAACTTGCAGCCGTGGAATGTTATTGCATCTTCTTCTTAATTAATCGAGCGATCATACGCGTATTATACCCGAGAGTCTCTGCAAGTTTTACTGTCAAATTTTAAAGTCGACGTACGTAACCCTTATATACGTGATGGAAAAATTATTCGAAAATTCCCCGAGCTACAGACAGCTATATTAAAGAGCGAAACTTACTGCGCTTTTAATTTCTTTGACAACTGTGCTGTCACGGAATCTCCGAAAGTTTGTGTCGTATAAACTCGATGTTTACATTACGCGTACGCTGTGTGTATGTGTATCACGAAAAAGTACGTCACAAATTAAAAAAAATAGATGTACATCACAGCTACTTTTGACGCTCGCACGCCTATTAAAATTCCCTTTGAATGTGTATATAGTCGCACACCTTTCGCCGCGTCGAAAAAATTAATTAAAATTTTCCTCGACAACAACACACGGCCCTGCAAGCAGCTGCATTTCCAAGCAAGCAAAAGAGAAAAGACACCATATACAACCGCGTCTAATCAAACGTAAAAGAGCCCCGATAAAAATAGCAGAGACTACAAAATCTCATCTCTCTCTCTCTCGTCCTCTAGCGCACACACAGTGGGGGGTTAACGAGGTTAAGATGATTTTTTGCGCGCCGCGCCGAAGTATTCGCGAAAAAAAGTTCACCGCTCTTCCAGCCTGCAAGCGTAATTAATTACTTAAAGACTGCAGCGCCTGCAGTTCATATACCTGCATCGCAAAAAAGGAGTACATTATTCGAAAGTTCGCGTCTATATACAGCGAGCGCATCTCTGTGTGTGAATTTCGAGTAGCACTTATTATTCGGCGACGGCTGTGTGTTCTCCTCTTGATATTGTTTCGCTCGTTTAGCGCCGCGTTTAGCTTTTATATATGAAAGTAGACGTAACTCGGTTACATCGCGCGTTAAGTGCGGCAGCTCTTTGCATCGCTGTATAGAATATAACCGAGTTATCGCTCAAGAGATTTTATTATTAAAATTGATCCGATTACAGCCGCGTGTGCCTCTAGTATATATATGTAATGCTTCCCCAAAATAAATCCCTCGACCGAGTAAACATGCCCAGCGCAAACACATAGCGCGACGCGGTGATTACCTAAAAAACAAAGAGAAGAGGACGAGAGGAAATCTGCCCCGATGGCAAAAAAAAAAACACACGCAGCCGCAAAAAATCCCGCACTAGTCAGTGCCTGCTCTCGAAGAAATAAAATAAAGCAGGGCTGTGTGTGTGTATACACACACACACACAACAAGGCGCGTTACAGCAGCAAAATAAACAAGTATCGCATCGCCTCTCTACTTGACCTCTTTTATCTGTGTGTGAGAGAGAGAGAGCGCGCGTCACATTTTATATGGAGGAAAAGTTTGGAGGGTAGAAAAAGCTTATACGTATCCGAAAAGACGGTCGAGCAGGTAAACACAGAAGTAGAAAAAGTAGGCGCCGCTCGATCGAATGATCGTAATGTAGGATATGAGATCATCAGAGTCGAATGATATATATATATACAACATCACCTGTGCAGGAGCAAGAAGAAGAAGGGCGAAGAGGAGACGAATAAGGCGAGTCTCGACTGGGCTGCGGCTGCTGCACTGCTACTACTACTACTACTACTACTAGCACTACTTCCCATCATCGTCTCCTCGACAGATGCCTCTCGACTGCACCTCCTCGTCAATCTTCTACTCGTCATCCTCGTCTTCCTGTCACCTACTCCCTCGGCCGCTGCAGCTGCTGCATCCGGACGTTCCCGCACTCATGTAGGAGAGAGATCTCTGTGTGTCTGTGATGCGCTTCTTTATATCGTGTAGCTATACAAGCAGCCAGCGGTGAGTTGCACTCCAACGCACTTTCACACAACTGCACAGAGATAGAGGCGGCTCGTGATCGAATCGCTCTTTCTCTATACGCGGCGACGCCGACGAGTCTGCTCGGCCGACTGGAGGAGGATGTTGCTGCTGGATGCTGCGCGCCAGCCATTTTCGCTGGCACAGCCCCTCCCTTATTCTCTCTCTCCCACACACGTACACACAGCGGAGTCCTCTCCGTGTAGCTGTGTATATCTCTGTGAGGGCGAGCCGAGTGACGTAGGGGATGCCCCGTTTACGCTCAGCTGAGGAGAGGAGGGTAGGAAGCGCTATTACCGACCACCTTTTCTTTTAATTCTTCCGTTATATGCTGTTGTTGATTTTCTCGAGCGTCGTATATACATATACGGATGCTGCAGTAGAAGCACGCCGAGTTTGGTCAGACACGCACGCGTCGTCGTGTCGCGCGCTGCAGCGCAGCTGAAATTATGTATCCGGACCGTGTAATTTGAAAATCGATTTGGCGGGATTTCATGCGCGGTTATATCGTCGTGCAGTGGCTTGATGAGCTTGAACGGGCTTTGTTTTTCCAAGAAGAGACCGCCGTCGCCGCGGTGTCTTTGATGACGGCACGTCGAGTGGAAGTAAGTGTGTAATTTTTCTGCGCTTTTGTACACGAGCTGGCGAAGATTGCTAGCTTCTGGCAAAAGATAAAAATCTATGTACACTTGCGAATTACGATCAAAGTGTATATTGTAATGTGTCCCAGTATTATAACAAACGACAATTATTAGGAGGAAAAAACAACTATTATCTGCATCCGATCGGGTAAGAAAGTTAATTTCGCGGGACGCGAAGATTACACGCTCGCGTGATTCGCGGAAATTCCCCCTCTGCTGTATGTATATAACGGTTCACGCACTAATAAGCCCCGAAAAGCATCGCAGCGGATTTTAAATTCAAATGCTACTGCGAGAGACAAGCGCGCGCGATATATGGAAACCCGATATATCGAGCGTGAGCGAAAAAAAAAATTCAAATCTCTCGCATTATGAAAAATCGGCGAGTATAATATACAGGAGATATATATAATAAAGCAATAAAAAGAAGGTAGAGAGAGATGTGATTGAAGGAGCGAGGCGTCGTCTTGCAGCACAAAAGACGAGGAAAGAATGTAGGTGGGTGAGTGAGTGTGTGTATCGATTAAGTGCGGAAACGGTCGAACTCTCGCTTTTTTAGCTTCTCTGACGCTCTTCCTCTCTTTTTGATACGTCGCGCGATGCACCAGTGCATGTGCGCGCGCGGGAAGAAATTTTACCAGAATAACTCTGACCTTATGTGCTTCTTATTCTTTCCTCCTCTTTGTCTTTGTCTTTTGGTATCATGGCTTAAGATATAATAGCGGTTAATTTTATACGTCGACTTGTTTGTTACGTATATATACTACAAGTTTTCGTAGCTTCGAAAGAAGTCAACTTTGTATATCTTTCTTTCAAAAGACGAAATATAAAAGTCTGGTAAGAAAGTTCTCAAGTACGAAAGTATTTTCTATTTTCTCTAACCATCCCCGAGGTAATTTTTAACGGGAAAAAGAGGATCCGCTACATATGCCGCGCGCGCCAAAGTAACATATATATTTCCCGCGACTACTAGACTCGACATATATAAAAGCGCACGTATATGTACCTATAGGTATATATCGATTCTGGCTGTTCCTCAAAGAAACCCTTTAAGAGTATTGCCGCCGTAGAAAAAAATGTCATTATAATTACTTTCGAGGATGAGAGCGATCCCATAAATATAGGGCCAAAAAAGAAGCCTAAATATCTAACGACGAAAGTTTTAATCATCACTGCGCCGTAGCCCAGAAAAATCCGGGCGAAAAAATGAAAGCCATTTGCGCGGCGGCGGCAGCGACACTTTTCACTCGTCCACTCGCTTTCCTTTTAAGTCTTCTACACATCAGAGAAAAAAGGGTATCTGTATATATGTGGGCTAGCGGTGTGCGAACACTATGCGCGGAATAAGTCGTCAGTATCAAGTCCATGTACATCCGTACGTATAATACAAAACAGTTTTGAACATTCTATAGCTCTCTGGTCTCCGGCTAGTGACGATAGGTGGCGCATAGGCAACTTTTCGTTTCCTTCATCGCAATCTATGCGCAAAATATACATATAGCCGTGTGTCACCTATTTATGGTAAAATTGTCTTGTCGACCCTGCTCGGGACGCTCACATTATTATGCTATATAACTACAACTGAGCCATTTAGTGGTGCATTTTATTAAAAGAGAGACACTTGTTTTTCTCACTCTCCGTGCTTGAAAGTTAAATGGATTCTCGAAAATTCGAGCTTTTTCGAGCAAGCGAATGGTGGGTTTTTCATAAAACAAAAAAAAGGATTTTGCGTTTTGTGACACTGCACTCCCCAGTTTTTACGCCGCGTACAACATTATGTGACGATGCTAATGCTTTTTAGCTTGAGCTTCTTACTCTCGTTCTACTCGCCGAAATTTTCAGAACGTTGCTACTGATTCGAAGGAAATTCAATTATTTACTTATATCCCATAAAAAAGGAATTTATTCAAATATCCGACTGCCAATTCGAGTTGTATACAAATATATACAATTTAGAAAAATCGCTATGATGAATCGATAAATCTTAAAATTTATGTTTGTTTTATATCGATGTAAGTATAAGAAAAATATGCCTTTGTAAAAATTTACAAGAAAAGTGCCTTTAACATCTAAAAATCTACCTTTTCCCAAAATGTTAATGGTATATATCAAAGTTTTTTACTCCCGTAATCGTCGTGGACATAGAAAACTCATTTACTTTTAGTTTTCGATTTTTTACCCAAAATATAATCATCCAAAATACTTGAATTTTTCATGATATGCCATTATTATGATACATGTTTTGACGTGTTTTTTTACATATGCTAAAAAATTTATTATTACAAGCTCCCACTATGAAGAAGCAAAATCTCAACCTCCGTAACAGAAGATTAAGAAAAATTCAATTCATAAACAGCTTCGAAAGCGATCCTCAACGCTATGTTAGAAAGTAAAAATCTCTGCAGTTGCTACTCGAAAAAAAAGAAAGTGCACTTCCAGCAGAGAGCAAGGGTTGTAGTAACGCGCGAATCGGAGCAAGCCTGGAATGCCACGAGACTGCGAGAGAGAGAGAGAGAGAGAGAGAGAGAGAGAGAGAAAAAGAGATAGAGAGAGAAAGGGGAGCAGAGGTGGAGTAGCAGCGACGTGTCTCTTTCTTTCTCTTCGTCGATAATACTAGCGCGTTGCAGAGCTAGCCCAAAGGCGCTTAATTTTCGAGCAGCAGCAGCAGCAGCAGCAGCAGTGAGTGAAAGGGAAAAATCGATGCGACTCCCAGCATCTATATCACTTTTCGGCTAGTCCTAGTCATCTTCTTCTTCTTAAGCTTTGGAGGCGATGAGTTTCGCGATGGATCTTTCTGAGGTAACGCCGGATCGGGAAGTCATCTCGCTTGGATATTAAAATTCTGGCCTGCTCTGCAGCGAGTGAAAGTAAAAACGTTAAAGATGTTTTTCTTTTTTTTGTCTTCTTCTAAAGGAGGCGTAATAGTGGTTTTTTACGAAACATCTTTGCCATAATAAACGGCGACGACGACGATGCTGAGGAGTGGAAAAAAAGGATTCCGCTTTTTATGATGTACGAGGAAGTTTATTGGTATTTTTTGTCTTCTTGTCCTTTTAAATTAGTAAGATAATTAAAAAGAATATATAGTATATATACGCTCAGTCAAATCATAATCGTATAATGTATAAAATAATAATAGTCGAGGATGAACAGGATATGTCTACAATAAAAATGAGTAAAAATTAAAATTATAACAGATACGTTATACACGGGGAACGATATATAACAAAAAAATCGTTGGTAAAAACAAATCGTTGATAATAATGCAAATAAAGAACATGCTCGAGCACAGAACAAATGTACACATTGTTTGCAACATTCGCACAGAAAATATTCTCATATATATTTTTTAGGATTCTGTCATAATTTACACTGCCTTATATACATATTACGCATTAATGTATAACTCTTTTTAAGCGCGAGGACACTATTTATTTATAAGCGCAACGGCTCCACTGGAGGAGAGCAAAAGGTTTAGCAGATGTCTGAAAATCCTGTTTTACCGACAAATTGATTCTTTTTCGATAATATTATATTTAACAACTGTAATTGCACAACTGTTATTCCGACGAACTAGTATCTATATATCCTTCTCACCAACTCTGATTAATAATTGCTTGCGAGGAAACGTACTTTCCCTGTTTCGTTTTTGAAAAAGTTTCGAATCTATAAAAAATGTGTGTTGGCTCTGAATTCACGATTCCAAACTTTAGACGAAAACGAAATAAAGAAACAGTTTGTACTTGTAATTAATGAAACTATAGAAACCATTTCAGTTTTGCTAAATAAAAGTTGATGGCGAATGGAATTCACGAAAAAAAAACTCGAGAGAATCTCTGTGCATTACAACGAAAGCGGGCCATTCGAAACATCGAGAAAAATACTTTATAACCGTCGTTTAATGTTTTCGTTGCGTCGGAATAACGGATAATCATTCAAACGGATTGCACATTAAGACTCAAGTACCGATAAAGTAGGTAATGAGATGAACCGCTAAGAGCCTCTCAATGGAACGACCAGCAGTAGTCTCCGCGTGCCTCGCTCTCTCTTTCTCCCGTGTTCATATTTAAGAGTTCTATATGCATAACTTTAGTAACCATAATTTAAACGGAATGCGATAAAGGAGATAATTTCTTCTTTCTTTTCACCTTATTTCTTTGTTTATCTTACAGGTAGCACGACGACACAGCGACGATGACGTCGATTTGATCTATCGGCGACTGCCAACAAACGATCCTCGACGGGACACTTCTTCTTTCTTCCTTCTTCATTATGTATATAATTATATTTAAATCGTGATACTCTAAAACAAGTAACGATTGCTGGTAATTAACTAAATAGGTTCTGCTGTGATGCGTCATTCTCGAAGGTGCTCCAGGCATTGTTCAGCTCCATAAATATTAGTTTAGCCATATTTTCATTCTCCGTCCCGGCTTGCTGAAATGCAAAAAGTTACTTCATTTTATAATTCACTTAGAAACAATTTATCAACCCTTCATAAGGCGTAAATTAATCTACTGTGCAATGAAATTTATAACCTCATTCCCTGCTAATTTATCGCGATAATAGACTCCGAGCACAACAGCTGCGTGAAACTTCTTAATTACAGTATTCTCACCTTGTCCGGATGCACGGCTAGGCAGGCCTTTCTGTACGATTTCTTGACGTCCGCTGCCGAGACGAGCATGTGCATCTCGCATTTCTGCCATTTACAGCCGTCCCAAAGTATCGTGTGCATGGAGCAGAGCAGCGCCCTGAGATTGCCTTTCTTGCCCTCGGTCCACTCGGTAACCTTCATCTTGTCTGGATCCATCGTCTTCGCGGCCTCGACCTTTCTCATTTGGTTTATCGTCTTCGGACTATCCTTATCGGCTTTGCGCGAGCTGAAGAAGTTGTAGCCCTGACTACCCAGCAGATCTTCGAATGCGTCGCCAGATTTTGCTGGCTTTTCTTGAGCTGCTGATGAGCTTGTCGTCGTTTCGTTTATCGGTGTCACAGGTTTGTGCATCCTTGGACTTGAGTGCACGGGCGTACCTGAAATTTCGATTCATATTATTCAATTAACTTTCATTATCTGAATAACTTACTCTTAAACAATCAGTTTCTAAAAAGAACCAGCACGTACCTGCCGCCGCTGGACTCGCAGACTGTGGAGTATTGGATTCTCTGGGCGTGCCGTTCCAACTGGACGTCAAGCCGGCCCCCATGGCTCCGGCTAAATTCGCAAACGGGTCCTGCTTTTGCGCTGCGAAGTTCGGCACGCTGGAGTTGCGCGGGAAACCCTCGTCGCCGCTGGGCGTCTTCGCCTGCGCGCTTGGCTGTGCCCAATTACCTGCGAAATCCACCATTAGCTTACACAGTACACCGAAACGAAGCAATATATTCCACATAGTTTACGGCTCGGGAGAAACTTTAATTCGCGACATTTCAGACAAAGGTCCACTTGACTGAGAAAATAGACTCTACTTTTATCGCTTTTTCAAGCGAGTAAAACCCGCACGAGTTATTGCGCTGTAAAGCACACTTATTACGAACGTTCTTCGTCCATTTTAAGACTGCCAACTCGACTACTACTTCTGGAATTCGGTGAATTTACAGTATTTAAGTTAAAGTCGAACGGGCCTAATTTTTATCTACCTCGTTTTAAAAAAAGGTAATCACCTAGGAGATTATCTTTGCCGCTGCTTCCAAATGGATCGAACAAATCGTCGGTTGTGGGCGTAGGCCTAGGCGCGGACTGTCCACCCTGACCGAACAGCAGATCGCCCATGTCCCCGGGTTTGCCGTTCGTCTGTCCGAATAACAAATCATTTGCCACGGGCTCGTTGACGATCGGAGTGGAAGGCGGTGCGGCTGAGGTAAAGGCTCCAAAGCCGCCCAGAAGATCATTGTTACTATCGGCCGACGAGGCCGTCTCGGCTTGACTAGAGCTCGAGCCAAAGATGTCAAGGTTCGCGCTTGCCGGAGTTGCTTGAGTATTGCTACTCGGCATGCCGAGATTCAGGAGATCCGCCTCGGCGAACGATGGTTCGGGTTGGGACGTTGGTGTGACGTGAGCTGGTTCGCCTGATGGCCTACGAGGTGGTCTGATCGGCTCGTCAGAAGACGACGGACTGGTGCCGCTCTGATCGACCAGTGGCTCAACTTCCGGACCCGGTGTTGTTTCCTTCGAAATCTAGAAAGGAGAAAATTTCATTAGTTGGGCAGTTTACTTTCATAGTCTAGATGAAATTGAGGTTTCTTTATTGTTCATAAAATTTAAATTTACTAAGTACTATGTTATTCAAATAAGTTTTCTGCTTAGGCAAATAAAAAAAGCAGATTTTGTAAAAAAACGTTACTATCGTAACAAAAAAATTAAGTAAAAAATGTAAGCACTCAGAGTAACTATGACAGTGCGGTTCACAGATCAGCAGGACAACATCAATCAGAACGATCGCGCTATCTGTTAAAAAACTTGCTAATCTCCGCAATCATCATCATCATCATTGTGCAAACAGACCAAGCAAAAAAGATTCGATCAACTAAACAATCGCTAATACCTACCCTTACATCACTACCATTGGCAGTCCTGAAGTTCTCCAGCGTCTCTTCCATTTCAAGCGTCGAGCCAAACAATGGATCTGGCTGCAGTTTTCCGGTCTGCTCGTCCTCGGCCTCCCAGGGCGCCGGCGCCCTTGTGAACTTGGCCGAGTCTTCGCCGATCATCGCGTTTACCGTAACCTTGAACTTGCCACCAATCTCGGGCGTGTCGTCGAGGTCCTTCTTATCGAAGACGAGACAGCTGTCGGTGAGAGAAACGTAACCCGTGTGAAAGTGTAGCGCTGCGATCTTGATGCCTATTATCCTGCCTAGCTGCTGACGCGCGTGATATACGACCATGGTGATATCACCCCGGACTGTCGCGTCACCCAGGATCAGGCATACCTTGCCCTCCATTATACCGTAGAGCTTCATCTCCTCGTACTCGGCGCGTTTTGTTGAAAATACCTGTAGAAAGAAAAATTTGCATTGTAGTGTACAAGTTAAAAACTATTGAAAAGTCTAGAGAAATAACTTATATCGTGCAAGCCTTCTATTTATAAACGAATATGCGATTTATGTAATATTGTGCGATGTAGATGTTCAGAGATACATAGCTGACGCTCAAACAGATAATAATCGATATGAAACTCGTTATTATTGAATATAGATTAAATACCTGTTACATTTTCGAAGTAGATTAGCGCAAGAGCGTTTACAACAAAATACCTGACAGACTAGTGTTTTCAGATGTTTGGATCATTTAAATATATTGCTCGATAAATTCCTCGTATTATAAAGTTATCATAATAGCATTGAACGCGACCATTCAAAGTATTGATTAATTAAGCAGATTAAGTGTTGAATTATAATGTTGCATTACACTTCCACTTGCAGCAGTAGCATTTTCCATTACATTGGAATTTCCACTTAAGCTCTGCACTTCCCAAACATTAAACATGATGAAAAAAAAATTAGTCGCACTCAGAGTAACTATGACAGCGCAGTTCACAGATCGACTAGGCACGCAATCAGTACGATCGCGTAGCCCGTAAGTCGTCGACCTCCGCAAGTATTTTCATCATTGTGCGAATTCGAATTTCGGTTAAAGTGTCTTTTAATCTTATCCAATACAAATTTATTTAAATAAAAAATATCTCACGAAAAGTGTCAAGGCCGGGATTCGAACCCACTAGATTTTGAGTTGCTATGCGCGAGAGGCGTTTACTCTAGGCATGGAGCTAATCTACCGCGTCAACAATGGTACGCTTTGCTCATAGTCGAGCTGTGATAGTAGTGCCAAGTCGACTGTAGCGCCATTGGCAGAACAAACATTCGTTGGATCATTTTTAAAATCGATTTTTAAATTTCTATCTACCGCGGATGAAACGAATGAGACAATAAATTATTATTACTGGAGCGTCAATAAAAAAAAAAATTGTTTCAACAAGAGATAAAAATACACGAAATCAAACATTACCATAGCCCCGTTACTGTAAATTTCAACGTAAGGCCTGCAACCATCCCTGGCCCTCGTAAAGAGCGGCACTGGCTGAACGAGCAGTGACCTGAGAACTAGAGGTTTCATGTGCGGCAGCCGTCCGTTGATGAGCGAGGCCATGTACTCGATTATCCGGAGCTCCGAAGGCTGCAACTGCGGAGGCTGACAACGTCGCGTAGTGAACATATGGATCGCCTCCTCGGCGCTCTTCAGCACTCCAGCATACAACAGAAGGGCGCAGGCGACAACTGCACTTGCCCTTAAACCATCCTAAAAAAAGATTTGATTATTTTATAAATGATTGCAGATTCTTATAACACACTGGCTTAATAGAAATATTTTAACTAGGTAGTACGCTTTAGCATAGTATTAAGTCTGAAAATTTTTCAAAACGTTAAGCTGGCACGATAGACACATCCTACTCTGGCGTTATCGCTGTCAACTCACATTGCAATATAATACAACGGCGTGGTGAACGTCGACATCGAGATACCGGTAGATATCCTGACAAATCTGATATATCGCTGAAAGCAGGGGGGCGTTGGCCTCGGACGAGGCGTAGGCGAAGGCGCAGTCGATGTGTCGGCCTATCAGTCTGACGACATTGGGCCTTCCGCGCGACAGATTGTAAAACTGTATTTTGGTGGGTGGAGGATGACGTGCTTGGAGGAAGGCTCGCACGTCCTCGACGTGATTGGCTCGGTAAGCCGACTCAATACCGTCGGCTGGGTAAGGCATTACGAGGATGCGCGACGTCAAATAGCTCGCGTCGAGCTCTGTCCTGGCCATGCTGTTCTGTACAGTTTGCATTACTTTTGAGGACGTGTCCTTGATGTTGCGAAAGAGGCTGCCCGCACCTCCCTTCAGTGAACTGAACAAACCTGGAAAGAATACAGCGTTATTAAGTTATCTCTTTTAAAACTGTGATTATTGATGTCGCATGATAAATAAAATAATATTGTCCGTTTTAATAAAAATCACGTTACTGCTGATGCGCATTATTGAAATCAAATCGAGTAAATTATTTGTATTATATGCATTGTTATTCTGTATTCATGTTCATTATATTGAATCTTGACACTGTTCAATTTACTCTGTCAATCAAAAAACTATTTTAAGATAGAATATCAAAACCCCCTCAACGAAACCCTTAATCACCTGAAGATTGATGACCGGGTACTTTCTGATGATGTAGACCTTGATGAGGAGGAACAGGAGCAGGTCTTGGTGGTGGTGCTCCGGTTGCTCCAACCGGTGGCGATGGCCTCGGAGGAGGTCCACCTCCGTGACCAGCGGCTGGAGCTGCCGCGGGAGGCGGAGGTGCTGGTCTCGTGGGCGGCGGCGGTTTGGGAGGCGCGGCCACAGCTGCAGGTGCGATCTCGACCTTTGCTGGCTCGCGCGGATCGAAGCCACTCGACTCGGCGATGGCCGCCAGCCTCTCGAGAAGTGCCGAAGTCGTCAACCGTTGCGTCGGCGAAATCTGTAGACAGCCTTTGATCATTTCATGAAAGCAGCCGAGACGAGGATGGGCCGGTAGTGGAGGGTACTTTCCGTTTACTATCGCTAATTTGTTTCCTATAAAATAGATAAATTTTAAGTCGTTTTTGAAATTTCATACAAGTGATTATTTGGAGTAAAACTAATAAAATATCCTGGGTACCTTCTGGGAAAGGATGTCGCAGTGTCACTAGTGAATAAAGAATACAGCCAAGTGCCCAGCAATCGACTGGTGGTCCAATGGGTTCATTATTCCAGGTGTCCATCATTTCTGGGGCTCTGTACATCGGAGTCGTATACTTTGCCATATGATCTTCCAGCTGTGCTCTCTTCTGGGCATTCCAAGAGGTGTCGGGTAAAATTTGTTGCACTGTAGTGCTGCCAAAATCACACAGTTTGATCAATCCATCGCTTCCGATGAGAAAATTCTCTAGTTTTATATCCCTGTGGATGAATGGCTGTGGCTGTTGGTTGTGCATATGGTGCACAGCCTTTGTCGCTTGGTAAGCTATTCTGCATATTTGGGCTACGCTGAGTGAGTTGGCAGGGATGCTCCTTAAAATATCGGCGACAGTACCACCTGTACATAACTCTGTGACTAAAAGATACTCAGTTCCTTTGCTTCCTTCCCTATTGACTTGCTGCACACATAAAAATTGGATAATATTTGGATGGTTGGTGAGGGATTTCAGAGTTTCTATCTCCTGGAGTATTGTTTTCCTAGCTTCTTCATCAACTGCTATCATACGCTAAAAAATAGTAACATTGACCTAGTAAAGCTATGAAAAAAAATTCACTAAAAATTGGGCTATGATATTTACCTTCAAAGCGTATTCTTTTCCTGTAGATACATCTTCGACTCCAAACACCAAGGCCCAACCACCTTTAAAAAGTATTTGCACATGTATTACACATTCAATGATAATTATGATAATTGATTTAACACTCGTGTAAATATTAATAATTTTTAACGCCAAGAACTTTCAACATTCAAGTCTTGAAAGCTTTTATTTAACAGAATCATCAAGTAAAAGCGCTTATAGCCAGAGAGGTTAATGAACACTTATTATAGAAACATAATACAGTGAATGAAATACACTTGAGCTTTTAAATATCTGATTTGTGGGCGGAAAGAGCTCATGTGTCAGTGATACTTATATGTCACGATGTTCTAACAGCAATTATTCTGAAACTTTACGGACAAAAACTTGAATGCATTCATTTTTGAACAATTCATTGATAAAAGCTAAGATGAGCAATAGTATTAATTGGAGCAAATCCAAAGATTAGATCGGGATCGCTTTCTGTAATCAATATATCTGTATGCACATACATCTAAAGTGTGTCAATATTTACATTAAACTCATTTAAAAAATTTGGAAAATCAATATCTCTGTGAGCCTTGCTGCAAACTTTATGCATTTCAGCGATTGAAAAAACTGGCGTACTGCAATTCGAAGCCAAGAAAGCAGCCCAATAAAAGATAGCCTAATGATGATCTCCAGAAAATGTAAATTGAAGAAACCTTGGCACGCAATGAGCCGAGAAAAACAAGAAAAATCATCTGAATCATAAGAGCGCCAGTGTGACGTTCCATCAATCAAACAAATCGCGAGAAAAAACTTGTGCAGCAAAATGACATTGACATAGGTATGCCTGCAGTCAGTGTTTACATTCCCCAGCAGCACCCGCTCAGTCCAGCACATTTTCAGCACTAGAAACGCATTCTCAACGCTGTCAAGGAAAAATCTCTCCTCCTCTATAAGCACTTAGGTATTAGCCCGAAGAAAAGCGCGATCAGCAACATTGACATTCAGCTGGCGACGAAAGCACAGCGAGAGAAAATCAATCGTCCCGAGGAGAGAGAAGCGCGAAGCGAAGGTCACCGCATGGGCAACAACGATCGACATCATCCCACACACAGCCCCCCGCACAAGAAAGTATAATAAGCGTAAAAAGGATTTCACAGCAAAGAAAGAAAAGTAGCAGCAGCAGCAGCAGCACAAGTGAATCATACCCTCGGCGATGAGTCGGTTGACGCGGAGTTTGACGCCGCTGATCTCGATGACCTGGCCGACGTAGTCGTTGCCACCGGAGCAGCCAGCAGTACCGCCGGCCCCGTTCAGATAACCGAACGCCGACTTGAGGTAGTCCGACATCGCTCCAGCTCGTAGCCGCGGTCTCTAGCCGCTTCTCGATGGTAAGCTGAGCTACTGCTCTGTGGTGTGTGGAACTGTGGACTGCAGAGACTGGGGGGCGACTACGATCGCGACACAGTATAGTATAGTGGTATAGTTAACGCCGCGCACCCGCACCGGCCATATTGCCACGCTGACGTCAGCTCGCGACTGCGCGAGAGTGTACACATGCAGTGATACTCATAAACCTAAATAGGTATAAGATTTTTATGCCACAGGGGGTGCGGAGGTGCAGAGCAGAAGGCGCGAAAGGGCTTCTTTTTTTATTGCATTTTATATTATTATTGTATGGGCGTCTGCTATACTTGACAACTAACAAATATTATTATTTCAGTGTGTCTGTAACGGGGAACTGGAGATGGCTCTGTGTGCGAGAGAGCGCGTGCCGCGAGGTTTAATTTACCCGCTGCATGCAAGCTGTAAGGCCCTTAAGTATTTCCAGAGCAAGGTGATTATTTACTGTGCTTGTGACTGTACCGTGTGCCAATTAGCCAATCAGATAACGCAAAGGGGAATTATAATAATCGGTTTATATGAAAAAGAAAAAATACACGTGTCACTGGATAATTCTTTTGCAAATTTCTTTATTCAGTCAATATGTAGCATACGTCGTTGAGAGGTAAACCACACATGAACTTTATTCTTTATTCCATCCCTAATAGCCCAAAACATTTTTAAAACGTATATTTCAAAACCTTGCAACGCTTATTTTTTAAGTTTTTTAAACGTTTTAAAGTCGTGAAAAATGTCCAAAATTTTAGGAAAAAAATTTTGGAAGAAAAATTGAAAACTTTACATTAATAATACGTAGCTCCGCGGTGCCTATGTATGTATATATAATAAGAAACTATTCCCTCAGTTTGCAAAGTCTCGTTGAGAAAATGACCAAAAAAACTAAAAGGAGCAGAGTGCGTACATGTGCATAAACATATCTTTTTTTGCAACAACACGCACCCTCATCGTGGTGTTTTTCGTAGAGGAGCTTAGCCATACTTATATATTATCAGGCACCCAAGGTTTTTTTTTTAAATTAAATTTTCTAAAAACAATTTTGTAAGTTTTGGAACCACTATTATAATATGTATCTTATACATCATCAGTGCATTCAAGTTATAGTGCATATATTTGTCCGCAACGGCGCTGCACATACAATAGCAAATATATATATATACATATATACACACACACTTGTCTGCGTTTTGTCATCATGATGTCGACTTGGTTGTGTTTCGCAAAGTAAAAGAGGCTTGGGCGGTTGGCGTTATCGGTTCGTGTCGTAGAGTACACTGTCATTTATGTTTTTGCCTCGAGGAAAAACCTGATATTTATACATCGAACACAACGTGAGTAATTTAAATTGATACTTTGTTTGCGACGGGCTGATATGCATAGAAATTTCCAAGTTTAGGTGTTTTTGAGGTTATATTTTAAAAGCCCACTCTGTTTTGATTCGCTGTGAATATTTTACTCATTTTCTCAATAAATTAAATCAATGTAGCCTTTTTTCAGTGTATTTTTTTAGTTTTGCATTGACAAAGCAAGGATCAGAAGCAGCGACAACAAACCAAAATGACAGATAATGTTGTCAAATTTGCCAAGCTTAGATGCACTCCAGAATCAAGTTTTTGGGCCAAATTTGCTGAACTAAAGATTGATAAATTTAAATTAGAAGACAAAATAAAGATTCCGCTATGGGGCAGCTACAGTCTTGGGCCAGAAGAGAAAGGAGGAAGACCTTTGTTTCTGGACTACACGTCATTCAATGAGTGAGTATATTGAGGTTTGATGCATAAAGCAATCAAGACTTCTAGTGATAATCTTTTCTGTATTTCCTTTTCTAAGAAAAGCATGTAAAAATATCTTAAATACTTCAGGGATTTAGAAATGACATCACATAACTCTGCAGTTCCATGTGGTGGCTACATGATCAATACCAATACGTTTGAAACGTTTAGGCAAACCAATCCAGAAACTTTTATAAACACTCTCGGAAAGGAGCTACTCGACTTATTGAAAACTGAGGCTGCAGTTAAAGAGCCATGGCGACTGATGACTTTTCTTTTACTCTGCCACTCGGATCTTAAGAAATATAGATTTCACTTCTGGGCTGCCCATCCAACTCCTTTCAACTTGCCTGAAATGCATTATGCCAAGCAGCAGGTGTTCATCAGAGAAGAATTCACTGCTGATCAAGTACAAAGTTTTGAAGAAGGCTTCAGAAAATTAGATGCCAAATCTAGGAGTTTCTTTTCTGTGATTATTTCAAAGGAATCCAAAACTTTGGAAATTGTTAGTCTAGCTCGAGGTATAGCTATTGGAAACTCAAGTGATAAAGAGGTAATTTGTTCAAGCTGAAAGCAGAAGTTTTTCTATGGATACTGTTTTACAATTTGATATTTTTTCTTACAGAACGAAGCAAATATTTATTTTGCATTTTATGATCCATGTTCGCACACATGCCCAGGCTGGCCACTGAGGAATCTTTTATGCTTGTTATTTCTTCAATGCCCAAATGTGTGCTTTGAGAAATGGATGAAATTTATTTCAGTCAGAGGACATAACGTCACAAATTCAGTAGTATATACGATAAGAACCAAAGAACAAGAAAATAGAGAAGTATTAAAGGAGTCGTTATTAGGTGGAAATTTAGTAGGCTGGGAGTCTAATGCTCGTGGTAAAATGGGACCAAATATTGCCGATTTGTCAGAGACAATGGATCCAGTAAAGTAAGTCTCTTTTCAGTCAGTCTTTTCAGATACATGCTTTATCTAGAGAGAGAGTCTACCCTACATACCAATGCCATACTCTTTTTCAGACTGTCGGACAGGGCTATAAGTTTAAATTTGAAGCTGATGAAATGGAGACTGGTACCTGAACTAGACTTAGACTATATTAGTGGTTTGAGATGCCTTCTATTAGGAGCGGGGACACTTGGGTGTTCTGTTGCAAGAGTTTTGCTTGGCTGGGGCGTGCACACGATAACTTTCGTCGACAATTCGGTAGTCTCGCCGAGCAATACGGTTCGGCAAAACCTGTATACACACGAAGACGCTGTGAATCGCAGACCAAAGGCTGAAGCAGCAAAGAATGCTCTTTTAAAAATCCATCCAAATCTGGTAATGTACATGACCTTGTAAAAATGTAAATTCTTTAAACTCCATTCGACGTTTAATTGAAATGTTTGTTGCTGATTATTTCAGAATGCAGAGGGTGTAGTACTGCAGATTCCGATGCCAGGACATGTGGTGGGGCAGAGTATGCTAGAATTGACAAAGGAGGCTTTGGCAAAGCTCGAGGATCTCTACTCGCGCCACGACGTCGTGTTTCTGCTGCTGGACTCGCGCGAGGCCCGCTGGTTGCCCACCGTTATGTGCGCCGCTTACGGCAAAATGGCTATCAACGCGGCCTTGGGATTCGACTCTTACACAGTTCAGCGTCACGGTACCCGGATTGACTGCGGCTCTGCTGCGTCGCCTGATCTCACTGTACAGAATCCTGGTGGAAAAGATCTTGGTTGTTACTTCTGCAACGATGTCACGCAGCCTGGAAATGTTGGTTGATTCGACACTACAATAGCGCGAAAATGATGCATGTGATTTCTAAATTAAATGTTATATTAATCATTCTAGTCACAAGTGGATCGCACGTTGGATCAGCAGTGCACGGTTAGCAGACCGGGATTGTCTTACATTGCTGCTGGACTAGCTGTTGAACTTTTGGTTGCTTTAACGCAGCATCCGGATAAGTAAGCCACCATACTTAAATTTATTAATTCTAGAGTTTCAAACAAATATAATCATCCTTACTAATTATTTTCAGAGCCGAAGCTCGAGCACTGATGGATGACGGCAAAGAGCAAGGACGGTCGAGCAGGGAGAGCAGCGGCATGATGGGACTTCTAGGCGGCGTTCCCCACACGGTTCGCGGTTCTCTTTGGAGCCACGAGACACGACTAACCATAACCCACCGTTTCCCGTCGTGCACCGCCTGCTCCTTACCTGTCATTAACGAGTATCGGGCTCGAGGCGCCGACTTTGTGCTTGACGCTTGCAACCAGCCCAACTATCTCGAGAGACTGGCTGGCTTGGAGGATCTCCTCAAGAGGCCTGATTTAGATGAGGTAATTGTTATAATCAATTAAGGGAAACGCTTATGTAATAATTAAATTCGTTCAATTCATTTCAGCTCTGTTACGCCCTGGACACAAGCGACGAGGACGAAGATTAGACAGTCAGATTATTACTATTCGAGTCAAAATAAAGGAAAGCGACGACATGAATTCGATGAGATAACATTATGATTTATTCTTGTGAAAAGGAGGTAATTCTTTTCCGATAATCGAACAGTATTGCAACGGTCATGGAGAATGCGCATACTCTTTTATATTTTTATAAATCATGTGAACCTTGTATTTTACGCAGCAGGACAAAACGTTATTATACATATACATATATACATATTTATATTTATCTATGGCAATCGAATTTGTTGGATCGTTTGGAAGCATCTTCTTATATCCACATCTATTATTATACATGTTATGTCTACGTTTGACTGTCCTGTCCGCGCTCTAATCTACCAAGCATTTACATAATTATCGTGACCTGCAAACCGCATTTATGTTGCTTTATCAACATAATCATCGTGTGCGTTGGATGTTGAATGAGCGTGTACGTCGTCTCAGTGAATGTCTATAACTGAAATATATTTGCCTACTAAAATCAGTATTTTTCGAGTCTTTATCACCGCCACTCTTTTTTACAAAAACTCTTCCAATCGTAGCTCTATACATCGATTTCCTCCCACAATTATAATTTCAACGTAATCTCTCTCGTAGCAGCAGCAGCAGTCTACTCGCGTTTCAAGAGTGTACGCAGTTTTGCCAGCAGAGAGCGTGTAAACGCCGCGGTCTCTCGACGAATGCCATGCCGCGCATACCAGTGCGCCGCTCCATCTCTCTCTACTCTCTTTTGCTGCGCCTCCACCGATAGATCTTGAGTCGAGCGTTTCGGAGTAACGGAGTCAACTGCTCCTATTTCAACGAAGGCCGACACTATTTAGACCCAGATGAACCGACAAGATCATTCTTTACTCAATAGTAAGAAACGCAGATAATGTGCGCTAACGAATGTAGAAAAATCTGCAAAGGAATGCACGTTTGAGTCGGCGCAAGAGCCCTAGTGGAATCGCAGCCTAAAGCGGCTGTCTCGGCACGACGACGAAGACAGCGATTGCCCGAGACGGAAAATCCATACACGCTACACTCGCACGCACTCTCTCTCTCTCTCTCTATCACAGCTAAAATTTCACGTCGAGTGACACAGTACTTTTATCTGATTTAGAAAGAACTCTACTAAAA